>WEIS01020557.1:0-42446 GCA_013389965.1 Todus mexicanus | reverse complement strand
CTGCGCAAAGGCACAGTGAAGGGACCCAGGAGATTTTTGAGGCTCACATGCGCCTCTCCCTAGTGGTAAATCTGTACAAACTCTTCAGAAATGCTTTGCTGCTCTTCACTGCTGCTAGCTGACTGAAATGAGGAAGGTCCTCGCTGGACTGGTTGCTGTTTAAGGTCTCAGGAGGTGATCTGTCCGGATTTAAATGAGCTTAGAGCTGTGTCTGTACTTTTGTTTTGCTACAGGAAAATACTGTTAATTTCTATAGCCAGATGCCTCCGTGACACGCTGATGTGCTCTCTGGTCTTGGAAAAGATTCTCCTGGAATCCAAGCATGCTAATGATTGACACTAATTGCTTTCAGTCATGTGAGTTTGGTGGATAATGCTGATCTGAGGCGATGGTAGGTGCAGAGATTAGTGTGATCATACAGCAACCGTGGTGCAGTAGCAGTGTCTTTTTCATAAAAGGTCAGGATAATTTGTGGTGCCTCTTATGTTTTAAACGGTGTGTTTACCATGGATGAAACTGGCCCAAAAAGAATTTAACTAAGATGACTTAATCCTCTGGAGGTTTCTGAGGTGGAAGGAGGCTTGTTTCTTGCATATTCTGCCAGCCTGATTCCACTGGGGGTGATCTGGCTGGATTTCTGCCTGTCCTTTTTCAATATGGGCTGCATTCCTCAGCTGGCTCTTGCTGGCAGCTTGGTGAGCTGCTGGGCTCTGCCAGCTAGCAAGTCTGTTTCTCAGAGCGTTGGCCTCTGTTTTTGTGGAATTATCTTCTTGCACCACTGCAGAAACTGATTCTCTTCATTTCTAAAGACAGATCCTTTCACTGCTTTTTATAGCTAAAGGTCTATGTGAGGAATGAGGTGGGGAGGGGGAATTTCACTTGACATATTAAACCACAGGACTTTCTATGTTTTCATCTCTCCTAGTTATACAGACTGTTTTTCACCCTAAGGTTAATGGTCTTCTGACTGACTGATCAATATTTCTGGGGGCAGCACTGACTTCTTCAACCAGCATGGGACATGTGTTTGCAAGCCTGTAAGGGGCGGGGAGGGGAAAAGGCTTGATGCCTCACTTATCAGTCTAATTATTGGAGTAAGTTGAGCTACCATGATTCACGCAACATCCGTGTGTAGCAGAACAGGTTTAGTCATTTGAATGGAAGAAGAAACACAGTTTGAAATAAGTGAGGCTCAGGAATACAGGTAAATTCCGTAGCAAGCTGACCAATGGCTTTATGCTGGTGTAGACTATAAAAAACAAACCCAGCAATAACGAAAGGCGCCATTATAAATCTGCTGCTTATTGCTTACAGCTTCGGGCTGACTTAAAATCAACTTTTATTAGCTCCATATTAGGGGATTGTTTCCTCTGGATTTGATTACCGGGATGGATATATTTGAAATCTGCATTTCCATATAGATAGAACAGTCCTTTTATAACCCTGCTGCATTCTGGAGGAGGCAAAGGAGTTCAGTGAGGCTGATTGCTTTTAAAGGACTTGCTGCAGCGCAGGCTGGGGAGAATGTGGAGCTGAGGCATTAAGAGGGGGTATGGTACCTGGAATGAGTCTGCCAGGCATTGCTCTGCAACAGTTTTATTTGCTTTAGGCTAATAACTATAGTCTTGGTCTGGAATAAGAGTCCCATTGTGCTACGTTCTGCCTTTGGATGATCAAAGGGACATGGGAAAGAAAAGATGCTGCTTTCCCATTTTGGAGGAGAGGAAAGTGAGGCAGAGATGTAGTTTTTCAGCATTTTAAAGGACTTGAGTCCTTAATATGCTTTGAGCAAGCTGAGAATATTTATCCTTGCGTAACAGACAGTGGGTACTGCCAAAGTAGTGGTAGTGGAAAGGATAAACTCCTGGATTACCTGGTGAAGGTACTCCTTTAATCACACTGAGTTGCACTTTCCAGCTGGCCTGATCACTGGGATTCCCCAAATTTAGTTTCCATCTGTGGGAGACCTCCAGGTGAATTGCTTTACCACAGGGTCTTCTGTCTGGGAAATAAGGATGACAGCTCCTTTGTGAAACTTTGACATCTGCAGATAAACGCTGCGTCCTGCAGCCTGTGCCAGATCCCTCTTCTTCATAGGTAACCCTTGCTACAGCCACCACCTACACTGAGATTTTGTGACAAGTGGAAAATTGCTCTATTAGCAGAACAAGGAGAAGTTAATCCCTTCCAGCTCCAGTTTCTTTATGGCTGTGAAAACTTTGAATTGAGTATGTAATAGCAGATAGAAAAAAATTAAGTACAATGATGTAAAAGTAGAATTACTCCAAATTTATTTCCTCCCTCCTTTTCCTTCTTGTACTAATTCTGTACCTATTTGATGTTGCTGGAATGAACTGGCTGAGCGGAAGCTACTATCAGAGAGATATTCCTGGAGTCTAAGGGTGGAATTCAGCTGAAAGGTTTTTTTGGGGTACATGCTGGTGAGTACTGGCACTCTCATCTCTTGAGAAGCCAAACTTACCCTTCTCAGTTAATGTAGTGCTAGTCTAGCCTACCCTTGAAGTCCTGCCTAAAATGGCTTCAGGGAACTTATTTTTTTTGTAGTCTTTCCTGTAGGGGTTAATAACACGGAAGACTTGGTGATGTTATATCACTTTTCCTGTCTCTGTGTCTAAAGCTCTGGGAAAGCAGAAACTGCAGTCCCAAGGCTGCAGCCAGGGCACAGTACGAGAGCACGACCCTTGTGTGTGTTCTGGATGTCACAAGTGAGCTTGTCCCTTTCTGGCAGGTAACTGCAGAGCAGTTGTGATTTGAGACTTCACGTTCAGGTCTCTGAACGCGTTGAATCCAGCACATGTGTGTGAAGACGGGTTTGCTGAAGATTTCTTTCTGCCTCTTGCTGGGATACACCAGGTCCTCAGGTTTATTTGCAGTGTATTATTCTCGTATGTTTAGTTCCTTCCATTATTACACTGGACTTGAAGACAGAAAGGGGAGACAAACCTGTAACACCACAGAGCGGGAGGAAAAGAGCTGTAGTTGAAACATGCTTTGCACAAAGATGCTTTCTTTGAAAGAGGGAGCTTTGTGTTTCTGGTCCTTTGCTGCCTCGTAGCATCAAATATTCATTCCATGTCTGCATTTTGATTGTGATAGTGTGATACAAGAAGACATGATGTTGCTTTAAGCCAGCGAAACCACAGAGCTGTCAGAAAGGAGACCACAGCTCCATGGAGCGCTCTCCTCAGAAGCAGCGGTTAGCAGGCATGTCTGGGGTAAAGAATGAAAGTGGTGGAAAGCCAGGGGAAGGCCCACGAGGAGATGAAGTTTTTCTGAGAGATGTAGTATTTGGCTTGAAGGTGTAAAATCCCAGTCTTTTTGTACACAGAAAGAAAAAGCAATTTAATGTGTAGTACAACAGGCTGCATAATAAACGGGTGGAGGTACATAACCTGTTAACCCTCAACTGCTGGATGCTCAGGAGGCTGCATAATAAAAGGTCCTGGCTATCTTACCTTGAATTATTGCTGGTGGAACAGACTGCAGGTAATAAACAAGCACAGGTATATTACCTTCACCTCTTCAGAAAGAGTGGGAAATGTTATTTTTTTCCCCTCCTGCTGCTCTTGGCTCATGCTGGGCTACTGCAAAATGGACTTGGTTTGATGCTCTTGGTTTAGGCCAGGTCTGTAAAGACCAAAGACCTTCATCAGCTGAGGAGAGCTGCTAAGCAGTGCTGTGGATAGCCGAAGGTCTGTCCGGTGACCAGGGTTGTTGTCAATACTTACCTAAGCTAATCCCCCTGGTAATTACTTGTTTGTTCAACCTGAAGTATGAAAATGCAGAAAAGCCCTGGCAGCTCTACAGGCCACATAAACTTGTAAGGACATCCTCATCAGAATCACGTATTTGGCCTTTATCAAAAATAATTACTCTGGACAACTGAGGAATATTTATTAGGGCACGTTCAACTCCTGACTTGTTCTGGAAAGGACTAACTCTCTCTGCCAGTGCCCTGCGAAAGAAGAGTTGTCCCTCCTGGCGGATCCGAGCCCAGACCTCACACTGGCTCTGCCTGGGGAAGGAGGGGCAGAAAAGCTGGTTTTTAAGCAGAGCTGTTGATGTCAAATCACCATAACAACCTTTCTGGGCAGAGGCTTTGAGAAATCGTGTATGCTGTGCATCTGTGGAAATGGAAAGGGGTTTCTTTCCTTCAAGACATTAGAGTAGATAATAGCGTTTAATTCTAGAATTTCACATCTCCTTACCAACGCAAAAAGGCTAAAAACCTTAATCTTCCCATCCTGAAATCCTGCATGTGCAAGACGGGGATAATGTTCCTAAATCTGGCTTCTGAGTTAATATTTATCTTGTTAGACTGTGGCTTTCATTCTGAACTCCCTGGCTGCTACAGATTTTGTACAGTGGCACAGCCAGGCCCTTGGAAAAGGGTCTGGATCAGGCTTACGAAATAAATAGTAGCTTCACTGAGCAGCGTGGGGAAATCAAAGGAAAGTAAGAGATGTGCATTCTTTTAAAACATCAGGACAGAACCATTAGGGATAGTTTTGCTGAAAGAGAATTTGAATAACTCTGTCTCAGCTCCCTGATCAATTTGAAATCAGCACAGGGATGAAAATGAGTTGGTGGCAGTCGATAGCCGTGGCCATCACCCCTGCTGCTCTCACATTCACAAGTGATAAAAGGAAAAGCAAGCAGACAACAGGTCAAACTGAGGAATGGATGTCTCCTGCTGGAGATGTAATCATTGTCCGGCTTCTTTCTCCGCCCCAAAAGAACTTGAAGTTGAGCCTTGCTGGAAGGTATAACCACGTGGATCTACAACAAGGCTTGTGTCGAATCTGCTTCTCGAAGGGTTTTAGTAAAGCTCATCTTCTATCTACATATTGTCAAAGGGTGCGCTTGGAGGTGACCATCAATGGTCAAGAATCTCTGATTCTTAAAGATGCTGTAAGTGACCGTCCGCTGCTATAGAGCGAGTGTGAAAGGTGGGCAGGGTCAGTTGCCAGTGGTGTTCTGGTGCTGTACTAGTTTTCCATCCATATATTCCAGCTGGTTCAGTAGTTACAGCTTAGCTCACCCTTTCCACACTGCTCAGGAGTGTTTTCCTTATCCCATCTTCACTGTAAGAAACACTAATTGAAATTCATGCTCATATGTCTTATGAACTGTGAGTCAGTGGAATAAAAGCACTTAATCACTTAATGAAATTATTGCCTTTTCAAGCATGAAAAAAGGGTGGCAGTGGGGGAAGCAGAAAACGTTTTATGGCAATCACCTTAAAAACAAGTCTCTTTCTACTTCTTTGTAGTGTGTGCAACTTGGTGCATCCCTTTCTTGTGCACTGGCTCATAAAGAGAAGAATTGCTAATACTGTTGCGATAGCCGAGCTGCATGGTAGCTGTGTGCCGTGTCTGGCTTACACAAGCAGCAGCCTTGATTTTGGTTAGTAGTTGGTGCTGGATACACTGTGTAAGGTGGCCTTTTCAGAAGAGGGTCTTGCAAGTCTGAACTGAAAGAGGGTGGCTTAAGGAAGAAGACTTGTGTTAAGCTAAATTGCCACGGTGGTGATTGAGTCCAACCAGAGCTCAGCTCCTGTAGGAGACTTGGAGAGTAGTGTCTGGTTTTAGTGCTTTGAATACCAGGAAATTCTGCTAAATTCACCCGGTTCACCCTTCTGACCAATGGTTTAGAGATGCATCTGGTTCCTGTCCCGGCTTACCCACATCAGGTGAGCAGTCAGATAAACGCGAGTGGTTTTAAACCACTCAGTGGCATGTTTTACAAACCTGCAGATAAACCCTGACTTCCAGCCAAATTCCAGTCTGGCCAGCAGCCTCCTGTGTCCCTGAAGCCTCCTCTGCTGTGCAACATTCTTATTTCCAGCGTAAGCTTTTTCTGCTGTGCTTAGCGTGTTCTTTAGCAGGGTCTGTGTTGTCCTTAGATGGATGTTTGTGAACGCTGAGTGAATTGATTCTTGTCAATTATAAAGACTGCAAGGAGTCTGGAGACTCCTTGAGATGAAAAGCACTGGAAAAAAAAAGCGAGGCATTAATTATTTATCTCCTGGTGTCATTATTGTATAGGTTTTAAATTACTACTTCAAAATAATTTCTCAGTACACTGTACTGTCATCTCTGCAAATACAAAGAACTTATATACGGCAGATATTGGAGAACGTGAGGCGCTCGGATTTATTAGGGAAGAGGCTCTTCTCTCCCTTCCGTTCCTCCCACTAGCCAACTGGATTAGTTTGGACTAAATTAAATGGGCTCCAAAAGCCAAAAGAAAGAAGCAAATCGATACAGAATAAGAAATTAAAAATCACTTCATTGAATTTATTTTAATCTGCAAAGGTGTAAAGTGCTTAAACTGCAGATCCCACACTGAAGAAAGCCGAGGGGATTCTTGATATGAATTTTGAATGCAGCACTTGGGTTTGTGGCTCTAGTGCAGATGAAATCAGGTTTCTTTTGTTCCCTTTGGCCAGGTAACTAGATTTGTACCTGAGAATGAGGAGAGGGGATGTACATCATGTATTTTTGTACAGTGCCAGTGTTTTGGAGACGAGGAAGCCCTTTAGGCTCTATGAATATTGCACCCTAGAAATAAACAGCTTCCTCTTTTCCAGGACCTGTTTCCCCTTTTAGATGGTGCATTCTTTTTTTTTCCTGAGTCATACATCATTGAAGCAACTCATTCTGGTGATGAATTACTTGTACATGTTATCAGATGGGCCTGTTCTGATACTCCTGCATCATCCAGAGTATTACACTAATATATCAACAGACCGAACTGTTGCTCCGATTATGTACCTCAAGTCTCATATATCACTGTGCTGCTCCTCCATGCACACAGATGCTGCTGGAGCGCTGCGCTGCAGCCGCGGTGCCCCAAGCAAAGCCCCCTCAGACAAGGGCAAGATCTGCCTTCAAACTTGCAAGAACAGAGTTTATTCTCTTCACATTCCTGGCACTGGAGCTCCTGGGAGCCAAGCCAGAACCTGCTGAAGCCAGCGAAGGTGGTTCTTGAGGACAATGGGTCAAGTGTCTGGTACAGGATGGAAGAAGTGTGAAGTGTGCTTTGTAAATGCTGCCCCACAGCTGGACTTTGGCCCAGGGAGTCTCTCCCCTGCCTTGGCACACACAAATCCACATTTCTACTCAATGCTGGAGGAAAAATGTGACCTCAACCTGACATTTCTCTCTCACCAAGATGCAGCTTGGAAACCGCAGTTATTCCCATCCTAGCTGTTTATGGATTTGAGGATAATTTTAGAGTCCGATTTTAATTCAGGGCAATCTTCTGCAGCTGTCGAGAATGAACTGCAGATTTTTAAAAAGCAAGTAACTTGTAAGGGGGAAAATAAGTCTGATCTGAGGAGGAAACCAGAAAGTAAAGAGCAAGGATTACACCCTGGAGCCTTGGGATATCAACCTAATATAATGCTGAACTGAGACGCACGAACTGTCGACACAAGTTTGATTGGAGCTTAGATTTGGCCACTTAATATTTATGTGAGAACATTCAGATGGAAGCAGAAAAGATGGATTGTTCGGTTGCTGCATCCTTCTAGTGCCTAGGAAGGTAGATATTACAAAACTGTCTGAAGCTGCCTGTCCTTACTAGAAGACCCAAGCAGAGAAGGAATTTCAAAGCTCTACAGACAAACCACTCTCACAAGCTGATTTGGTGTGTGGTTGTGTGGAGATTTGAAAGCAGTCTCTAGGTGAGCTGTGCTTGCTTCACTCAGCCCCACTGAAGGGCTGGAGCAGGTAAGAGATACCTGATGTTTGATGCTTAAGTACTGCCAGGCAGCCAGCTGAGGGAGCGCGGAGCTGCTGCTGCTGCAGGATTTTCAGACTCATTTTCTCCAACAGTATATTCCTACACTACCTTTCAAAAGCTGGAGGGTTTTTTTTTTCCCTTTACTATTTTAAAAAAGTAAATCAGGACATGTTTTGGGGGGCCTTAAATCCTCGGTGGTGCTTTTTCCAATAACACAGAATTTGCCACGTACAGCAAATATCTGCTCCAAGCCGTTTTTACTTGCTAGCTGTGGCGCCCGAAAGCTAAACTTCCCTCATTAACAATTAATGACACTCAGACTTCATGCTCCTAATAATGTCATCATCGATTACAGCTCTAAATGGCAAGACCCAGTTGTCAGGGGCAGCATCCTTGGTCTGCACCAAGAACATCGGTCAGCTCTGGGGGCGTGTTGCTGCGTGGAATCCTGGTTGTGCAGAAAGTTGACACAGGGGCTTCACGAGCTTTCGTTTGGAAGTAGCGACTCATTCATTAGCGACTCATTAATGAGTTGGGAAGGATTGCAAACGGCATTTTCAAGGCAGCTTCTAAAGAACAGGGGGTTGGAAAAGGTGTGTTACTGCTGGGTTTGGCCGTCCTTGGTGCTTTATCATAAAAATGGCCACCAGGAAGAGTTGGGAGAAGTGTGATTTTTGCTGGAAGAAATACAGATTTCTGTAAATAATTTTTGAGGGGGTAGGAAAATTGTTGTTTCTTCCGTGTGGTTGTCTAGTTTCAAGCTGTTCTCTGCTGTCAGGAAACTTGGATTTTTGTTTGAGCTGTCTAACTGAAAGACCTAGCTTTCTTGAACTTGGTTTTCTGCCCCAAGGTTTGAGTTTGACCTCTAAGTGGAGCTTTGATAATTAAAGACATCCCACATAGTAGATTTGACAGGGCTAAATTAGGAACTGTTTTCCAGGGCAGTGCTGGTTATTGCTGATTATTGGGTAAGTTCTCTGTCTCTCCAGCCTAGAATCTCATCTTTGCTTCAAAATACCCTGTTTATCAAAGTGTTTTCCCCCCCAAAATAGTATTGAGTTTTCAACTTCGCACCTGTTGTGGAGCTGGGTCCTGCACAGTGGGTAATGGGAATGCCTGACCTAGAATTCAGGAGATGCCAAGATGTGAATTTCTGAAGGTGTCGTCTGGGAGATGAATAAATGGTAGAGGGAATGGCTTTCAGGGGAGCTTCTGTGGTAGAGGGAAGCGACTGCAGCTCCAGAAGTGGGTCATTACGAAGCTTGAGAGGACAATGACTGAGAGGCTGCCAGAGAGGAGCCCTTTTATGAAACCTGAACGTTCTAACAGCTGGGTGACAAAAATGCCTGGGGACTATTTTCCACAGTCTCACTGCAGAGCCTGCTAAACGTCAGCTACCTAAATATCACTAGTTATTTTACTGAATTTATCCCTGGAGGGGCTATAATGAGAGAGAATGGGGAGTATATTTTGGAAGCAATTAGCCTTAAATGTCTATACTTTCTTTTTTTTTTAGCACAGTCTTCAGGGAGCTAAGTACAACGTTGTCTAATGGGCTGGGTGTCTTCTATTGCCTGTACTCCATCTTCAGGGATGGCAGCTAAACATGAATCCCTGGCATCTCAAATTAGATTTTTAAAAGCCTGAGATTCAAGGACTAAGGGGAGAGAGGAAAGGGTTTTCTCAGCTTGTGGTTAAAAGCCCTGAGCTGCTGCATAATGAGAGGAAGGAAGAATAAGGAAGTTTTCAGGGAAGAGGAGAAAACCCTGAAAAATACTGAAACTAGTCTTTAAAAGGAACCATTATATGGCCTGGTCATTCTTTGTACCTTCTGACGTTCTTTTGCTAGACTAAACTGATATCAAAAGTATGATGAGCCACTTCTTACAGTTCTGAAGCATCAAAGAAGATGAGTATATGTAAATACACAGGATGTAATATTTTAATTAGTAAAATGAAACTGTATTTGAGACCAGATAAAGAATATTGCTGGTTTACCACTGGCAGTGGAAATGGGAAGTGGGCCAAACTGGTGGATCAAGGTGATTCCCCATCTGGTGAGCTGCTGCGAAGCATGTGGAGAAGGGCAGTGCCTTGTCTCCAAGCTCAGAACCATCCCTCGTGTCCTCACCTTCTGCTGCATTTAGGAGCCCTGCCTCCCTCTGTCCTCTTCTCCCCCTTGCCACTGCTCCTGTCAGCATGAGGAGCTCTCAGCCCCGATCCATGGCTGGGTGGGTTGCTATGGCTTTGTGCAGTGCCCGGCAGCACTTGTGATCCACAGGACCAATTTGCTGCCGTTCCTGCTGCTCTTCAAGGCCCACGTTCTTGCCGTGGCTTTCCTGGGTCTCAACTGTGGTCTGCAGGCATTTCCATAAGGCAGCTCCTCAGCAGCCTTGATTTTCTGCATCCCTTTGTGATACACCTGCAAGAGGAGGTGGGTATTATGCTGGCATTACAAAAAGAGAATGGAGGCACAATACGGCTTCATCCTAAACGTGCCAACCACGGGAACAGGATGCTCTTGCTGCTAAGATGTGTCCTGGCTCAGTGTTGGCAGCGACAGACTCGAGCTGGCTTCCAGTTGGCTTTCAGGGCACATTTTACACCATTCTGATAGCACAAAGTGGCCGTATGAGGCTTTTTTACTCTAGGTCTCTCATCAGCACAACTGCTTAAAAGCATGGTGGGGAGCAGCAGCAGCAAAAAGTCTGCTAGCTGGTGAATCTGCAACGCTGTTTGCTTCGGTCCATTCACAGGAATTGACTTCCCACAGACGATTTGGCAAAACTCTGCTCTTGCCTTATCAACCCTCCTGTGTCCCGTGGTGTTTTGGGGGGGTGCGATGTTTGTCTGCATGTGTCGTTGCTTTGCCGTGTTGTGGACTTGCCCCTTTGCTGCATTTTAAGGGCAACTTGCACATGTAAATCCTGCCGCCCTGGTGGTTTTTCTGCCTCCCCTGTGTGTGCACCCGCTTGTTTTGCTGCTGGATTCTCTCCCGTGCTCCCCTGAAGGGTGCACTCACTTGTCACGGGGCTGTGGAGAGCTGGCGAGCGGCAGGCAGGCAGCAACTGAGAGAAATTCCAGCCTCCCTTTAGATTTCAGTAAATGCCCTGAGATTCAGCTGATACAGAGATGACGCAAATGTTTATGTGAAAGGTTGAGGAGAACAAACCAAATCTAACCCTGAACCGTGGCTTTTCCTTGGTGGGTTTTTTATTCAGCTTACCATGTCCTGCTGCTGCCGTCTGATCTGGCATCTTGGGGGTACAGTGGATATTTGTTGCCTCTCTAAAAGCTGGAAGAGAAGCCGCTCTTGCCAAAGTCAAGCTGGGGTTTGTCTAATGCTTAACTTACCCCCGAGGGGGATTTATTTGCTGCTGCTTTTCCGTGTAGTCTGCTGTGCTGTAAACTAGGTAGGGAAGCTAATAAATTAGGTAACAATAGGGAGAGAAGAAGTTCTAAATTCTTCTCAATCCTGATTCAGTTTTCTCCTGCAGTAACAATGAGAAGCCTCATTTTTATCGCGGGTGAGTGAAGCACAGCAAATCCAACTGAGGAGAACACAAACCAGACTGTTTCCCGAGCAGCCTCAATGGACTGTGTTTCTCCTGGAGCTGCTGGCACCCTGTGGGCCCAAGCACAGCCAGTAGTTGGCATCTTCCCCGCCAGCACTGGCAGCACATGTGGGTTGCAGAACCTTTGGAAATGATTTGAAGCTTTCTCTCCTGGAGGTTTTATATGAATGGAGGCAAGCTCTGCTCATGGGCAACCTGTCTCCAACTGCTCCTTTCTCTTATGTGCGTGTCTTGCTTCCTAGAATCAGAAGGTGTCTTCCTCTGCTCCTACACTTCCCCTTCTCTTCATGCTGAGAATTAGGTACCAGAGAAATAACTAATGTTTGGGGTTTAAAAATAATTTTAAAAAGCTTTTTGGTGACAACTAAGCCAAAACAAGCCCATCTGTTCCTGAAACATGTGTGGGTTTGTCTTCAGCATACTCATTAATCGTGAGGGCCAAGCATTTGGGAAAACTTTCCCATCTTTCCATTTAAAGAGGCTTTCTAAATAACTTCAAAATATTGGTTTTGACCCTCCCCCTTAAGTAACATAGAAAATGTGAGGGTATGATGGTTCCTTTCCTGTTTGTTGCCTAGTTAGCAGAAACTAAATGAGTATAAATAGATTGTTCTGTTAATTTTTGTGTATGTTACCGATCTAAACAACATTCGGAGTCTGCCCCTTTTCTGTTGCGCATTAACTTGGCTTCTGACATCAGTAGCACCACAGAACTTGAGTCATCAGGGGGCTGGATCTGCAACGTGGCTACCTCCAGCACTGCAAGGTCTCGTAAACACCTCAGGAACCAAATCCTTAAACTGTGGTGGACTGACTGTCAATGTGCCTGTCTCGTTCTGCAGCAAAACAGAGAACAAGGTCTCGGGGGGGCTCATCCCAAAGTGTTTTTTAGCAGAAGGCGGCTTGAGGCCTGTTCTCACAGATGTAACATCCAGTTCCTGGAGACTTGTCTTCTGAGATCAGTCCACCCGAATTAACAAGCGAAGCAGGGTAGTATTGGGGAGGTTTTGAATCAACTTTTAAAATCCATATCAAGACTATTAGATTAAACAGCCTTGGAAACTGTTGGGGAAGCGACTCGTATCACTGGAGCTCCAGTTTTTCATTGTTAGTATTTAGCAAGGTAAATTTTCAGTTCTCAAGCTGCCTGGTCTCCTAGCTCTGTACAACAACTCGCCATATCCGGGGGATTTGTGAAAGCTGCCGGGGTTCTCAGCCTGAACCTGAGCTACTTTAGCCTTCTACTACTTACTATATTGCCATTATTTTTAGTGGATGAATTTGCTCTTACTTGTAGGGGAAAAATTTGAAAAGATTAACCAGTCTTGGTTAAGAGAAGGAAGGCTGAGATGCGCTGATACAACTCCTCCTGCTTTTTACAGAGCCCTATTTTATACTTGCTGGCCTGTCCTGGTCTCAGTTTTTCCATCTGTTAGATGGTGGCTATAATTAGCCTGTCTTTCACAACTTCTTGTGGTTTGACACTCTCGATACTTTACTGTATTTTGATTCCTAGGGAATAGATGTGAGAACAAAACAAATTATGAGCCATTATAATTTCTGTATCTTTCTTCCTTCTGATCCTTTTCCTCCTGCTTCCCTGCATTTGCTGTGGTGTTGAACCTCAGAGGCCATACCTCCCACTGCTGTTAAGTTATGGGAAGTGACCTTGAATGGCAAATGAATGTTTAAGTTCAGAATCTCTTGCTAAGAACAGTTGTTTGCCATGGTTACCTCAGGATCATGTATGCAGATCGTCTCTTGGAAGTAACATTAGGAGGATGTATCTTCTCAACTGATCAGGATTTTCTTAAGCACGGAAGCAAGTCTTCAACGATCAACGACTTGGTTTTGCTTTCTCGGAACCGGAGGAAATTACAAAGTGGAAAACGAGAGTGGCAGGACTTACCTTTTGTGGCAGAACAAATGTGACAGGAGAGCTCAAGCAAATGTTGTGGCAGGGGGTTCAGGAGTCATTGCCCCCACGCATCCATCTCCCCCTACATTAGGCAGAGTTGGCAGCAGCCTCCCTGAGCTTTTGCCTCTGCTCTTGTAGAGTGCTCTTCCATAAACCACTAGTGAAGGCAAAACTCATCTTTATTTCTGTGGCTTACTTTGCACAGTTCTCTGCTACCCATTTTTTGGCTGAGTATCTCAGGAGGGAAAGGGCCACAGAACAGAATTCTCACTAGAGACCCTAATATCCCGTGATGCTTCTGACCCTAACCCCACAAACCCAGCAATCACTGAGCTCTGAAGAAGGGGTGATGGCTTTCAGTACCTTGAAAGCCTAGGGAAAATTATAGAAGTATCTCTTCCCACTGCCCCTGTGCCCTCCAGACCTCATTTTTCAGTTGCCCAGGAGGTTCTGAGTGGTAAATCAGTGACACAGACACGGTGCAGAGACTCCTTTCTACCTCGCGCCTGTACAAATGAGCTGAAGTGATTCATGTCCTCAATGCTTTTCTTCCTGGACCTTTAGACAACTGTAATCCAGCGAAGTGTCGGGCTGGCTGGAGCCAGAGCCCTATAAAAGAACTGACCCTGTCGTCTGCATGGAAAATATATGACTGATTACAAAAAAGTATGGCTGCCTTGGAGGGCTGTAGCTGTGAAATACGGCCTCGGGGACCGAAAATGGAACAGAGATGATGAACGTGTAATTACAGAATTGAGATACTTTCCAGTCCCAAAGTAGCATTTCGCAGCTATTACTGCAAATGAGAGAGAGCATTTACTTTACTATTCATGTTTCTATCCTTTCGAATGGTCTTTATTTATTTTTATTTTGAAATGAGACCGAGTTCTTAGATCTAAAAATGAAACAACATATGGTTTCAGGGGGAATTGAGAAAAGGCTCCTGTTCTTGCTTCACAGTGGGGACAAAAAAGGTTCCTTAGCCTGGTAAAGGCAGAGCAAGGATTAGGGGAATAAGCTAACGCAAGATAGATGCAAGCTGGATGTCACAGTGTGGTTGGTTGGTTGTCACTGGAACAAAGTACCAGGGGAAGTGAGGTCTTCAAACTAGACAGGGCTCCTTTTGGAAGCCTGTTTGAGGCAAAATTGGGTTCGTTCCAGAAATAAATAAGTAAAATGTAATGATCTGTGTTAAATGTGGGAGATGGAACTAGACTGTTTGTGTTTCTCTCTGGTATTGCGCTCTCTAAGGAGGTCTGTCTTGGTGTTCTGATGACAGGTTGTCAGTCCTTGGCTGGATAAGCTGGTGTATTAGATCTGAAATCTCAGCTGAAGAACTCCTTGTAGAAAGTATTATTCTGAACTGGTTTATGCCTTATTGATAGTCATTTAACAGAAATACCTCAATAGCTTTTACATTAACAAGTGAAATTTTGAAACAAACATTAAAAGAATCCACATGAAAACTTGGCCTTGTTAGTTACCCGGAGAAAAGCTGCTTACACACATGGCTTATTTATTCACATTCATAGGAACAAGACTTTATTTATAGACAGGAGGAAATGAAAGAGGTGTTGGAACTCATCATCGCTCTTAGTGGGATCTATCAAGTACCGCAAGGTTGCTAGACTTGATTTGCTCATGCAGAACAGGAATTAGATTGTACAAGTACAGCAGCAGGGTCCCTGGTAACAATTCCTCTCCCTTCTCAGGGAAGTATTTCTCCAGTTCTGTTTCTGATGAAGAGGTTGGAGGAGATGGAGGCTGAACCAGTATCAGTATTAGGCCAGATGCAGGAGAAATCCTTCATCCTTTATCTGGGAGGGGACTTTGGAGGGCTTGTGGAGCCTCTCTACTTGGAGATATTTGAAAAACCCACAACAGCAAGCCAACCAAAAAGCCTGGACATCTTGGGGAAGCTGGCTCTAGGTGGCCCTGCTTGTGCCAGGGGGTTGGGACAAGGTGGCTTTCAGAGATTCTGGCCATCCTCAACCACGCTGATTCTGGACGAGCAGAACTGACTACCCTGTTCCCCTCAGGGTGCTGGAGAGCCCTTAGGTTCAAGCACGAAGCTGGATGTGTGGGTTGGAGCAGTGCTGCTGCAGGACAGCTACCTGTTGTCTCCCTCATCGGATACAAACACGTGAATGTGGACAGGACAAATGATGTAACCTCGTTGTGACACTGAGCTGCAGCGGCGAGGAGATAGATGGCTGCAGTTGTGAGGCATGTGAAATGTCAGTCAGTTGGTTTAAAAAGAGTAAAAGAGTCCTCAGAGAGACTCTTTTTATAACGAACTTATATGATCTGACAGTCACACACTCCAAAATTGAATTAATAAATCATTCACAGCTCTGGTTGGAATAGTTAATACATGTTTTGTGCCCCAGCAGAGAGGAAAATGGCCTGCTTTCCCTGCTTTATGACATATTAGGCCTAAATAGAATTAATGATAAGGCTTTCTAACTTTATTTACTGTGGAGAAGAGCTGTTTCTAAGGGAATGGTGAGGGAGAAGGGGAGGATTGAGCTATGAATAGCTTATTTCCTCAATATAGGGTTTTAATAACATGCAGCTCTTCTACTTATTGCCCCATATGCTGTGGCAGAGGGAGATGATGAGCAGGTAACAAAACTCAGTTGGTGCAGATGAGTTGTCACAAGCGTGATGTGTGTGAGTTCATGATGGGTGCACCCCCAGCACACCCGTATCTTTTATAGAAGCTAAATGGCTAAAACTCTTCAATTTGTTCACGCAAAGCATGGACTTGGCTATACAAACTGCCATGGATTAGCTCTCATTTTGAAAATCTGGGAAGTTACGCCTCTAGAGAAATAAAAGATGGGGTCTCGAGGATAGGAAGAGCTGTGTAGTAATTCTAGATCACGTGTTAGTCACTGAGCTTGATGTTTTTAGAATGAATGGCTTAGATCTGTAGACCTCTGGTCAGACCTTTCCTTTGGCGATCACAGAATCTGGTTTTGTTCCCAGACATCAGCAGTTCAGGAGGCTTTACTGGAAAACAGGTAAAGCTGTAATGAGGAGAATTGCCTTGTCTCTGCCTCAACAGCAGGCTTTTCTTTCCAGGCCTGTGCGTGCTCCAAAGATAAAGCATTTAGTCCTGTAATCTCCTCAGTAACTTTGTCCACGCAGAGAGATTACAGAGCAGAGGACAGCGTGGCTAATTAAACAGCTAAAGATGGAAGTAAACAGATAAATCAGATTTTCCCCCTGTTGCTGTAGAAGTTAATTATTGAAATGTTAAGTGTATTAGATGCAATGAATAATTAAACCAAACTGAAAATTAAACATCCCTTTGACACAAAATGTTGGCAGAGTTAGTCATGTTAGTTCCATCCCTCTGACAACAAGATACCTCCTTTCTTTTTCCAACATGGGGCTTCCAGATTTGGGGGGAAAGATTTCCCCTTGCAGCTAGAACTTGCAACTATTGCCTCAGTAATTTGTCCCTTCACTTGATGGCTTTTTTACTACTGATCTTGATAAACTTTTAGGAAAGTATCTTAGAAGTTTAGTAGATGTTTGCCAGGGTGGATGTCAGACCTCCTTGCTGTCAGGAGCAGGGAGGGGGCATTAGGAGATGACGTGTGCCACGCTTGTCCAGCTTCTGGCATCCTTCCTAAGCCTCTGCCAGTGGCTGCTGGTAGAGAATCCAGTTGCTTGGGCTGCCTTGGGGCAGTGGGAGCTTATTCAGAGAGCATATCATCAGGAAAACTCGTGTAACCCTTCCTAAGCAGGATGTCTCCCTGGCTGAAGGCGTTTGTTTTGCTTTCGTGATACGCACTGGCTGATAGTATGACTTGAAAACTAAAGCAATTTTTATCAAGGTGCTACTTCGTGCCTCCCTCCCCCTTTCCCTACCAGCTCTGTGCGGATTGTTGCAAGCAGAGTGTGACCGTGACGTTTCTTGACAAGGCTGGACTGCACCTAAGAATTAAACCTTCCTTCCAAATGCTGCTTAATTTTCACAGCGGTTTTGCAGCGCATGAAATCCGCATCTTTAAATAGCATGAATTGGCACGGTGGTTCCATCTAAGCCAGGATCTGGCCCCTTCCATTGAGCAGCGCCGTGGGGGCTGAAGCAGCTCGGTGTGTTAAGCGGTCTGGCAGCACAATGCTGTTGAATGGACCCTGGTGTGTCGGCGAGCTGAAATGATCTGAAAATGGGCACAGTCATTCTCTGCAATTTGATTCTTAACATGTTAAAGCCACAAATGGGAACAAAGGGCAGAAAGTGATTTTACGTAGATAAAAAAGAATCATTTGTGAAGCCAGCTGTCTTTTTCGTTATGGTCCACGTTTATTGCAGGTAGTATTAATGAAGTATCCCACCAATGCCACCCTTGACATGAATTCCTCCTGCAGTAATTCACCCAACCTTTAACTCGACGTAAAGTCGGTGTCAAATTAATTTGTCCCTTAGATGTTGTTTTGGATCAATTTATGTTCCCAAGAAGTCAAACCACTGAGAAAATACGGAGTTCCTTGGTGTTCATGTTCACAACAACAATTGAAGTGAAAGCGATTTCAATTTTTGCAGTATCTGAAGGACATAACTGAGGATTTCCCTCTCTCCCTCCCCAGCCACAACAGTGGTACACTTGGTCGGATAAAGTTGCGAGAGAAGAGTTGAGCTGGACATGCTGTTATTTAGTTCTGCCGTGAGCCATTCAGAATTGGAATCAATTAATATATTTGTGTTTAGTCTTACCTTTATCCTTCTTTCCCCAAAGGAGGCTAACTCTTAAGATTGCAGCTCACAAGCCCTGCTCAGTGGCATCCTTTAGTAGGTGCTGGAATGGGCAATGCAGGTTTCTATGTGCTTCTCTGACTTCAGAGCTGAACCCTGCAAACTGGTCCCTGGTAGCTTCCAGTCATCTGAGGCTCTGCTCTGGCCCGGAAGGACCTTCCTTGGGAATGCTGTTGCAGGTGTATGGCAATTTTAGTCCTTCTGGGGTCAGGCAGCACCTTCTAAAGGCCCAAGAAGTTAATAAATGCCTCATTCCTGCGCGTTTAAAGGCTGCCGTGTCAATGGCAGAGATAAACACCCAGATATGTTTCCAAGCATCAATTATTTCGCTTGTTGATAAAGAGTAACTGTTTTGTAATCAGTACAAAGCTCTAGTTCTCACCTCTTCGTGTCCCCTGGTGACAGCTTCCCAATGCTGTCTGCAGACAATGCATGCAAGGTGATAAATCTTAATGATATCTTAAGTCTGAATTATTAATCTCGTTCTTTGATGTTACATAATTGGTCATGACCACATTGATTAGGCAGAGAGGGAGGATTGCCACCCAGGGATCGGATCGCAGCCTAGCGATCAGCGAGCGATGTGTGGTCTGAAACGATGCCCTTGGAGGCAGCTACAGCCACCTCAAAGCTGAACAGAAACCCTGGGCAATGAGCGGTGTGTCTGTCAAGTGACAGATGCTGGCAACGTGCTCTCTTCAGATGTAAACCATATCTTTATGCATAAACACAGGAGAGCTTGTAGCCAAAGCACAGGCAGCTTTCCCTGACCGCTCACAGTAGCTGCTGCTGAGATCTCTAATTGAAGCTCTTACTCTGACAAGTAGCCCAGGCTAAGAAAAGATTCCCTTCTATGCACGTGTCTTTCTCTTTCCCCATATTTGCTTGACATTTTGTTGTAAAACTTGGGTCAAATGTGTGTGTTTTCTCTTTCTCCTCTAAAATCCTTCTCCAAAACAGCCCATCTGTCTCTGTCACGCTAGAAGAGAAATGCTGATGAAATGTCATGGTGCCAGATCTTGAGTTTGCTTACACTGGGATAAATCCATTAATTCATTCTTTTTGCTTTCTCCAAAAGTGAGAGAATCCTATAGTAATCTTTTGCTGGTATCTGTGTTTTTAAGAGATGGGGTCCTGTTTCAGAGAGAGGAGGCAGAGGGGTTTTGGAGAAGCTCTTTGAGCATAAGAAAATTGATGTCTGCAGTTGTATGAAGTCATCAATCCCCCAGTGATTGTGCTCAGCTCTGCTGTAAATCTTCTCAGACTACGATGAGGTCACTCTGAAATCAACTCCGGTTGAATAATCAACATTTAAATAAAACTGCTTTAAACTGGGGGCTGTTTAAAAATAGAGAATGGCTTCTTTAGGAACTGCAGCGCTCTAGGTTTCTATTTGAAGGGTAAAATGTTTGCTTTCATTAGCTTACTGAGCTGTTGGTGGTTGTAATGACACCCTCAGATAACAGCAGAGAGATGTCTCTCTCCTGACATATTATTTCTTCTTGTACACATGGTTATTACTACTCCCTGATAACAGGGCCTGCCTTTCTGATGGACAAAGGTTGTCCATGTCCTTTAAATTCTGAGCAATCTGCTTCTGGAATGACTTGATTCACCATTTAAACTTCCACTGATAAAAGCTTTATTGTCATGGTGCCAGCTCCTTTTAACAGTTATTTCTATTAGCAAAAGGGCCGCGTATTTATTACACACACGGGGCAGAGGGAAAAGGAATCCTCTGAAGGGAGAGGTTTTATCCAAATTCGCCACAATCATCTTGTTTTAGGGAGTTGAGAAGTTGAAAAACCAGCCCCGAGATTGTCAGGGGGCAGATGTTACTGAAAAGATTTGTTAAGCATTCTGGGTTTCTTTAATGTATTGCAGTCACTGCAGCAAGCTTCCACTGGCTGCATAAGCACAATCACCTTTATTATTAGGGTCTGTATTTTAATATTTTAACTCGCACACTCATTGCGTTTCTTAATTTGCTTCACGTCCTCTGTATTTTGCAGAAAGGTACCAAGAAGCGCATTATCTGTTGGGGTTTTTTTCTTGCTATTCACTATTGCGTATGGTTTTATGTGCTTGTTGTTCATCTGTTTAAAACAAACAGCCCCGGTGTGTGTGATCTTTCTCACATCAGCAGCTGTGGCTTAGTAACTCCACAGCCTTCCGATACCCTTGCAGCCAGGTGACTGCTATTATCTTAGCCAATTTGGTTGCATAATTAATAACCTTGTAGAGCAAATGCTGCACTCAGCAGTGGAATCATCGGGATGATTTTAATACAAATGGCTATGCCAGGAGGCAGCCAGTGTACTTAATGGGCTTCAGCAAAATAATAACAAATGACTCTTGCTTTGGATAAGCCAAAATGTCACTACTGTCCTGAGATGGTGATGCTTGACCTACTTACATCTTTATCTGCCGTGTGCCATGTCCATGTCTGTTCCTGTACCACCTCATTTGTAGCCTGGCTTGCTCCATCAAGCCTCTAACATACGCTGCAGTCACTCGCTGTCAGAAGCATTCACCCTTTCTTCCATCACTGCTCAGGAAGCCCGTATCAATAAGATATTGTTGTTCCATAGCTGTCATTTCTGCCCTCCAACAAATCTTGTCACTGCGGCGTGTCTGGAGGTTGCCGATGCCTAATAATGTTCTCCCCTGCTCTGTCAATTGATTTCAAGGCTGCAGTCCCTCGTCAGACTCGAATGCACAGCGCAAGGTATGGGGAGTCTGCCTGTGATGAGATCCTGGCAGTTCCACATCACACGTGTTCCCAAACCAGATGCTCATCATCTTCCCCACTCCTCTCCTAGTATCGATTCCTTAGAGCGCTGCTCCTCAGCAGGCTAACAGGCAAAGTCCTCTGTCCAGTCTCCACTGAAGCCCCACTAAGTCTGGAGAGTAAAGCCTGTGTGGAGCTGCTCCAGCCAAGCGCCCTCCATCCAAATGTCTTTGTACAGGGCAGACTCCTACTGCTGCCCTGTGCATCGGGTTCAGCAGGCATTCACCCTCAGCAGGACTGAGTTAATAGCCAAAAAGAGCTTTAGATAGAGGTTAGACATCTCCAAAAGTGAGATGAGACCTTGAATTGTCTGAATCTACTTCTGGAGGGTTGGAAATGTTTGTGTTGCTGGAGGTTCTGTTGTGGTTGTGTTATCCCAGATGTTTCCCCTTAGAATGGAAGAATGTCCTGCACATCATCCTCTAAAAAGGAAAATTCCTTCCTACAGTCCTCTAAAATTCTGCTTTTGAACTTCAAATTTGCGTGGAATTTGGGGAATAAAACCATCTATTTTGCTACAGAAACCTTTTCCCTTGTCCTGGAGTTAGCAGTTCTTATTCCTCTACGTGTGTTAGTGACCTGATGGAAATTTTAAAGGAACTTCTGTTTGTGACTGAAGTTACATTACTACTTAGGTTGTGTCTATAGTGCAATTTGATGTCAGGCTGCAGCTTAGTGGTAATAGCCAAACAACTCTTAAATTACTTAGAGAATTAAATTGCTTTACAGAAAATGCTGTATAGACTTCAGATACTTGAAAAAGGTAAACTGTCGATCTTGTCAGCAAGAACCTTTTTGTTGTGGCAGCGATTTGATGGATACCAAGGTCACGTATTTTTGCAGATCTGAGACAGAAATATTAATAACTGTGTATTAGGGAAAAAAGATTTGAGAACTTGGTTTGAAAGTGTTGAAGGCAAAGCAGCTGCAATTCCCAGCATTTAAGGGAAACTTTGGGCAGGGCAACATGATTCCGAATTGAATTATCATTTGTGTCCTAATGACGTGAATATTCTAGTGAGGATTTCAAGGTATTGGACGACTCATTTGAGAGAATTTTCATTCATCATATTGACAGTGATGTTAATCAAATTGACTAACCTTAACAAAACCCCCTGCTTCATTTGAACTATATTGCTTTGCTGCCTGAGGGGAACATTTGTGCGATTAACAAAATCAGATCGAATGCTAATAAAGCAAGCAAATGAAGATTTATGCATAATCTCCAAAAGGCCCAAAATCATTTAATTAAGAGTATATAGGAGTTTTGGGGGGAGACTGAATAGTGGTGATAATAAATGAGGAGGCCTCTGTGTCCAAACAGCAGCCGAGGAAGCAGAGGGGCTC
The DNA here is from genome assembly GCA_013389965.1 of Todus mexicanus. Taxonomy (NCBI): domain Eukaryota; kingdom Metazoa; phylum Chordata; class Aves; order Coraciiformes; family Todidae; genus Todus; species Todus mexicanus. The sequence continues at coordinate 20,274 of WEIS01020557.1, read as the reverse complement.
TTGCACAGCTTCAGGGTTAGTACTGCCCAAACCACCATCTCCAGGGAGATGTTTCAGAGAAAGTTAAGGGGACCCTCTCACAGTGGTGCGAATTATTGGGAAATACTGGATGCTTAGAGTTCAACAGATTTCGGATTACATCTTTACGTGACTTTTGACTTTTTCAGTATTGATTGGATACAGGCAGGTTTTTCCAGATTCTGATTTCATGACTAAGACCGAATTTTGGAAAAACCCTTCCAGTTAACTTCTGGCTGTTCCCATTGCTGAAGAAGGGAAACTCACGTTGAAGGGCTTTGCCAAAACTCACCTTTGGTTTAGGGTGTACTTCTGAGCAGTTCTGTAGATGGTCTCGTTAAAACTGTAATCAGTTTAAGTTTGTTTTAATGAAGCCCAGCGAGCAGGTAACGCTGCCTCCGCGAGAGAGGGACAGCTGAGCGTTAGCTGGCAGAATAAGGAGAGCTTATTCTAACGTGCCCTAGATGGATAATTTAGCTGAGATGCCAGTCTTTAAATACCTTGTAGAATGGAAATGAATAGCCTAATAATAATAGTAGTAAAACTAAGAAATTAAAAATCTGTCTTACTGGGCTTTTATAATTAGTCTGGGATTCTGTGGCTAGTAATAGGCAGAGCAGGTTGAATTCATCCCTGTTCTAAGCATGAGCAACTCCGCTGAAGTCAATAATTAAGTTTTCACTTACAACCATTATTGAATTTGGCCTGGAATCTGCAGGGGAAAAAGAATGGTGCAGGCAGGACAGATTTGGTCATAGCAGCAGCTGACGGGGAAGAGAGCTGGCAAGTCGGAAGGTTGTAATGAGCCCAGCTGATCGGGCCTGATGCAGAGGCAATTGAAGTCAATAAAAATGAAACAGCTTTGGTTTGGGGGGGCTGCTGTCAGGCTTGATCTTGCTCGCAGGTTTTGTTACTAATGTTGAATTTGAGGAGTGTGCAAGTGTTGTGTGGACCTGGCTTTGTATATGCAGAGGCTTACCGGTTTGTACTCTAAGGAGATTTTCAAGGCGGCTCGGATCGTGCTGCTGGCCAAACTTTGAGAATCCATTCCTGAAGCTGTTCCACGGAAGTGCAGAGTGTAACTAGGGAGTTCTATGTGCAGGGAGGGTGATGTCTTCAAAACTGGAGGCCTATAGTTGTGGGGTTTCTGGAAGGTAAAATCTGCTAAAGCTAGAATGAGAAATTCTTCAGTCATATGTGGGACTTACTAGGGAAAACTTCCAGTGGGAGCATTTGCCTAAACCCTCTTACCAGCTTTGGTTGGCCTTGGCCTTTGGCTTCCTTGCAGCTGACTCTCACTGGATGGGGTAAAAGGCAGTGGCTGAAACTATTGAAGGTGTATCTCTTTGGGTAGGTGAAGATGCAAGAGAACTGGCAAGCAAAAACATGGAGAATGAGATTTCAAACCCCCTTGAATTAGATGGCCAAGGTTTGGTTTTATTGACCAGTTTAAATTCTTCTTTCTCCTTGTTCCCTTCCCTTAAGCACGTAGTGAAATGCATAACTGTGTAATGAAGTGATTTGTTGCACTAATGAGGATTGGCATCCCAATTTCCAACTTTCTGGAGCCCCTGCATGCCTGGGTTAAAGCAGGGAAAGCTGAGAGCAAGGCAGGTGCTGGTCACGGAGGGGGAAGGAATTGTAAAGCCGTGTTTTGCACATTGGCCCCATAGCGATAGCAAATCATCTATCTATCAAAATACAGACATATTAAAATTTGGAAGGAGATTCTGCAACCTCTCAGTCCTTTCATATCACTTTATGTGCCTGCTGTTAAGCTTTTGCTATGTTAATGTTGTCCTGCGTTGGTAATATTTACAGCACCTAAATCAATGGTGGGGACATAGAGAATATTGAAGGATCAACTCTACTTATTTCAAATGCACTTTAATATTTTGACTGCCTGACCAGAGTTCGGGGAAATAACTGTGGTAGAATGATAATGGGAAGTTTAACAGTTTTATGATGGTTGGAGCAGACTTTATGGAAGTTGATAAATTTCATCTTGTAGGTTTCAATTTCTCATTCCCTACAGAGAGATGGGGAGAATACATTGATACTGCATTTCAAATTGGCTGGATCAGGAGGAACAGCAGCTAAAATCCATTACAACCCAATTACATCCATCAGCTGAAGCTGTGTGCACTCATTCGTGAACATCAGCATTTAATCCATAAAGAGGAACTAATGAGAAATTTGAAAATGGAATCCATGCATCAGTAACTTTGGAGAGATTTTGCTGGGATTAATGAACTGCCAGCACATTGTCAACATGCTGAAAACCTATTCTCTCTAGGTTTGTTTACTGACCAAAGAAAGACTTTTGTTGTTGTTGTTCTCCTTATTCTTCAGCGTGTTTTTTGTCTTAGAAATTGTGCCTTTTTGTTTTTTGTTTTGTTAAGTTCTTGGTGCAGGAAGTGACATTTTATCCACTTGAAGGACCAAACGCTTGTTTCCTTTTCATATTCCTCTTACGGGCATCTGGCCGGTTGGTTGGCCAGCTCCTAAAGTCAGATGCGCTGCAGATGGGCATCCACAGCATGTCTGTACCTTGCTGCAGAGATCTCTTGTACAGAGCTTCAAAAAACAAGGGCATGTGGACTAGGCCGCGTTTTCCAGCAGAGAAGGGAAGTCAGGGTATCAGCACTTAGTTGTTAAGCAGTGCTATAAGAAGCTTGTCAAGAAATTCTAGTGTTCGTTTGTAAGTTCACCTTTAAGTTTCCTTTGAGTGCTGTACAAGCTAATAGATTTTCTGGAGCTACCAGTAGCTCTTTGTCCAAAGAGTGTAGATTAAAGTGAGCCCCCAGGAAAGCCCATCTCTCTAATGGGAGCTAAACCCTGTAGTGATCGCAGAGCTCTGGCTCGGCCACCCTGCATAAACCAGGCAGTAAACTGTCATTCATCGATATCACACATGGAAATGACAGCAAACACGGGTGATTTTTTTTTCTGGGTGCTCCAGGGTGTGATGTTGTGATATCCATCTCCGTCACTCAATGACCTAAAACTGTAATTATATTTGCGTTGTGGTTAAAGCGCATATTAATTTCTACATGCTTTTTACCCTGGAGACCCCTCAAGAGCATGTTGGTGTTTGAGGACAAATCCATGAAAATTTTGGAGCTCTTTTGCACATAGATGCTCTATCTGTTAAAAAATAAATCCCTTCTACTCTGAGCCTTGTTCTCCCCCGCTGCCCGAGTGGTCTAGTAAAGTTTGATGGCTTAATATTTATTGTTTGTTTGTTTTGATAGATCTCTGTCATATTCAGCAGCTGGATGAAGTTGCTCTGCTTAACAGCAATATAGCAACATTTCCTCCCAGGAATCATTCCTTTCCGCATTTAAACAGCAGAGCTGATCTCCAAGTAGATATATCTGACAGGTAACTCCTCTGAGATCCCCTTTCCAATTGCACTCCTGATGCAGACGTGACAGGTTCAGGAAGAAAAGAAGGATGGTGGGGAGGGGGCAGGAGAGTGGAAAGTAGGAGAGGGAAGCAGAGGAGGAAAGACCATAACGTGTGCACTGTGTTTCAGCATCAAATGATAAAGGATGGAGAGACATGAGCCCCGGGTACATATTTGACACTCACTGATGCCAGTATAAAGTTTTTTTAAGCTTGGCAGTTGGGGATCCAATTACAGACAAACCTGAGGCTTTGGACACCTGCTGCAGTCCCATTCTCAGGGCCCCTTTCTCCTCCCGCTGCTTTCTTAGCTGGCTTTGTGCAAACATCTCTCCCTGTACCGTCCTCCTGTTGAAATTCAGTGGCAGAACCCAACTCCTGTCTCTCCAGAAGCCGATCGCTTCCAAGTAAATATTTGCTTTCTAAGTTCAGGTAAAGGCGAACAGAAAGATTCTGGCAGTAGTTTGTAAGATAAATTCCCTCCTCAGCTCTCCAAACACTGGGGGTTTGTTTGTACCTCTGCAAATAAGTTACTAAAAACAAACGGAGTTATGAAGTCTGTAACTTGGGACCTAAGTGATACTTAAAAGATGATTTGTTTGGATTGAGTCGATGACATAGCTCTAGCCAGGACTTTCTGGCAGCACCTTCAGATCGCTCTGAATTCTCTCACCCCTTGTTAAAGGACAGTTTGCCAATAGTCGTTACCTGCTTTCTGTTCTGGGATTGTGTAGGGGTTTTATTTCTTGTTCTTTATTGCAGAACACCCCCCCCCCCCACCCCCTCCCGTATAAACTGCCACTGGCATCACAAATTGAACCACATTTTCCTTTTCCCCACTCTTATTTAACTACCTCTCGAATTCTTTGGCCTGAAATCAATTATTGACTGAAGAGCCACGCTCCTGTTTTGTGTGACGGTTTCGACAGTAATCAGGCTATTAACAATTCATAATGAGTAACTCTTGTTTGTTTTTCCCGTGTGCTAATTTTGTTCTCTCTCCCTGACATCCTCAGTGTGTCTTGTCCCCTGTCTGCAGACGTGGGGAGCATCTGATGCCAGGTGACTGTCGTGCCTGGCGCTTTCTAGCAGGTCTGGCAGGATCCAGTTTGATTTTTCTGGATGAACAGTTCACTTGGAAACGATAAATGAGGGAAATCTTTTTCCTTTTGCTCCTTCTTAATACCACCATGGGAAGAGCGTATTTACAGTTGCTGTTCTTGAGCTCAATTTCATGATTATTTTTTACCTTTATGGATCTGGAAGGTGTAGGGGGTGTTTATATCACCTGCTTGCTCTAGTCCAACATAGTATTTTTCATGTACTTAAAGCTTCTACAAAGTCCCAGTAACTTGCGTTTGACTTAATGTCTCCCAGGGAAGGTATCTGATCTAGACTAAAAGCATTGAGAGATGGAGAATTCCCCAGTGGCTTTAGGAGTTTATTTCAGTTTTTAATAGCGCCTGACGTGGGGAAATGAATTCATTTCTGCTTCAATGTGTATGATTCAAGCTTTAATCTTTTCCCACTTGTAGCATCTGCAATTGCAAGTAACTTCATTTCGCTCAGTAAAGTTTATACCTCTGTAAAGCGTGTGTGGCGAAGAGCCCGGGTTCTTCCTGCGCTCCTGTCTATACCTTGTGCTGGTGGATCCAGAGACTTAGCTGATATTCTCAAAGTGGAAATGTTTAAAGAAAGCCACGTGTCATTTTCTATTTTCTAGTCCTGGTCTGTGAAGACACAGAGTGGGTAAGGAGCTTAGGAACATTGAGCTGGTGAATTCAGACTGCGGAAAAGCTGGTAGAAACCCTGGCACACCAAGTAGCAATAGCTGCTTTTATCTGGCCTATGCAGAATCACTTCTGGTTTCTGCAGCTTCCCTCCGTGGGATGGCTTTTTAACCTTGTTTCTTCACACATGAGCACCTTGTGTGAGGCTGCAGCCAGTGTACCCGACGGAGCGCCGCAGAGCTAATGAAATCAGGGTTTCAGCTGCGCTTGGTCCTCAATGTAATAGTGTTAAGTTATGTTCAATATGAGGTGAGTCGGTGGTTGTAAGTGGGTTGTGAAAAGAAATGTAATGAAATGGTGGGGAGCTCGGTATCAGATTCTCCACGCTGGAAACTTTGTTTGGTTCCTTGTCATTTGCTTCCATCTCTACCTCTGGTTTTCACGTTGTTCCCCGTGGTTTTGTTTGTTACCTTGACCTTGGGGACTCTGGCATTTCTCTTGAGCTCTTTAATGCCGACCCAGGGCAGGCGTACGTGAGGAGTTGAATTCAATGTGCTTAGAGCACCATCACTGATAGGGAAATTAGAGACCTTGGTAAATTGAAAGCAATATTGAAAAATGAGTAAGAGTGAGCTCTTCACTGCTGTGTTTTCCAACCCCCTACCTCGTGTCAGCAGCGAAGTGCTTCAAGCAGAGGAAGGCTGGGCAGGGGTGCAGGACTGTGACCTGTCAGCAGCAGCCCCCAGCTCCTGGGTGCTCATCCGGGATGCGCGGACGCAGGAGTGACTTCCATGGAAACCTGAAAATGCTGTTTGCGAAGATCCAACATGTAAAAAGTCTTCGTTGTTGTTGTTGTTTTGACACAGGAGTGATCCCTGCCCAGCTGGCTTTTGCTTTTGAGAAAACTAGGCTTTTGATTATTCTCTTATCACGCTATTAGATAATCTCTTCTTTGGAGGACAGGCTTTGTTTTTCTGTGTGAGCAGCTCCTAGTTCAACAGGAGCTCCTTGATCAGCGCCTCTCCTCTGCTACCGCAGCTCAACAGCAGGAGAAATAATAACATTAACTTTTCAAGTGATGTTTTCAGAAGCACCAGGGAGCTGGATGTGTAGAATTATTTGTACGATGGGTAGAATTAAGGATGTAAGGATGGTAAAATCGTTCTAGACAAGCAAGTCAGCAGGTTCCCTCTGCAGACAATGAGCAGAAATCGGCATGTCCAAGACACGTGTAAGATTTGGGTGGCTGGTGCAGATTTCTGAAGGTGAATGGCTCGCTCTCTGGAGGTGCAAAAGTCAGGGGCTGGGCCTACACTGGAGGTAGCCACAGTTTGCTAAAGTGAGGTAAGATAAAAGCCACCTCTGCTGTCAAAAACCCCCAGAACAACCCACCCCATTTGAGCATCTACAGAGTTTTCAATACATTCTAGGATTTATTGGTCATTGATTCAAGACAAATGAATGCACTTAAACTTTTGACAATCCCATTAGTGACTGTCTGTGTCTCTAATTGTCTAAATACAGTAAAAACCAGTCTGCCTCCTGCAAGCCCAAGCTGCAAGTCAGGCTCTGTGGAGCTTAAGCGTGGGAATTTCAGAAGCAATGATGTGATTTTGATAGTTTAAACCCTGCTAAAAATCAGCAGGATTCGTCGTCTTAAATGCCCATCGGCTTTTGAAAATTGAGCTTACTCCTCATAATGCAGCCACTTCTCTGCCAAAAATTTATTGTTTTCCCAATCCCGTGGTATAACAGCCAGCAAATGGATGTGATTACCAAAAAAAAATCGGAGCTGCTTTGCTACCCATTATATTCCCATATGTTTCTAACAGCGTTGGGTGAAATCCCCCAACTCCTTTTCCACTGTACCGCTGGAACCAGTAATGCTGAATCATTTAATATTTTTTTTCCCAAGAATGATTCATCTGTCCAGACGATGAGAATAAATAAGCAAAATAAATCCCTATTGCCTGAAAAGAATGAAGTCTATACCTTTCAAATAACTTTATATCCTTCAGCACTGCTAATAAATATCCTCCTTTTTCCATGAAATACTCCGCTCAGTGCCTGTAGCCCTGAATTATTTGTCTCATGTATAGAATATCTCTGGAAATGCAAACTAAAAGCAAGGTTAAGTGTTGTCTTTCCCTCTTTCTGATGTGTTTGGTTATCTAAATACTTTTTATTTAAACAAGCCTTACAATAATGAAGTATCGTTGGGCTTGCTGTATTTTTTGACTCGAGCATTAACCCCCCCAGCCCCTGTTATTCGAGAATATCCTCTCAGGTTGAATTTTCAGCTGGTATAAATCAACATCCAATTCCAAGGACCTGCACAAGGAATTACGTATAACTTATGGCCTATTTTTAAATCTTATGGAAGGCTTCAATAGCACATAAAGATCCATAATATGCCGAGGGCTTTGTATTTTTAATTCTAGCTGCCTGAAATTTTGTCAGAGGGGAGTAGGGTTTTTATTTACATGGAAACTTGTACAGGAAAGGGCCTTTCAACAATTAAATTATTATTTTTTTTTCTGTTGCAGCTCCCCAGGATAATTTTTTGTGGCAATAAACATTCATGTTAGTTTCTACCCGACACTGAAAAATCCAAATAACTGGTTTTCTAGGTAAAAATCCCGCTGTTACGGAGATCAAATAAGAACATGATGGTATTCCATGAACCACTGGAGGAAAGGTACTTTGGGGTGACATTGCAGTGTTTGAACAGTGCGATGCTCCCATGTAGCGGCTGAGTACAGGAGGCAGAGAATAGTGTCAGAAATAGCAGGGGTGGGAGGTTTAGCTTGAAAGAGCTGAACTACGGCTGATCCCAGGCAAGACGAATGGCCTGATGCAAACAAGGAGCGCTGTGTGATCTTTAATGACCTTGTGTGACCAAGATCATAGCTCAAGTTTGTTGCCTGAAGCTTTATGGTGCATCAAACCATAAAAATCGTGCTTGGTAATTGATACTGTGCTGGCTCAAAAGTGGAATTGCCACCGACAGGTTCACCTGTGGCGCTTCCCCCAGCCTCCAGCTTGCTGGGGAGTAGGGTCACTCCAACGGCATTTCTCTTGCATTGCAAGATGCGAGCAAAAAACAACAAAGGCAGGTTGGATTTTTGTCACTAGTTCAGAAGGTAACCCAAAGAATTTACTGTTTTATTTCATGGGGAAAGGAAAAGCTGCACCTCCAGGACTGTCAGGGGCTGCCAGTGCTCGTGGGGACCCTGAATCAGCCACTGCATCACAGTAACTCGTCCTGGCCGCTGCTCACCCACAGGTCTGTGATGAGCTATTGCTTTCATCCTGAGACAAAAGGAAATAAAACTCTCCATCCATAAAAAAACCCCCACAACGGGTCGCGTTTTGAAATCAGATGGAAACATCCTTTTGGTTTATTTCAAAGAAGTCAAAAATCCTTCTAAACTTTAAAAAAATAAGACGTGAAACCCAAACTTTCTGAAACTTTTATCACCTGCCTTTGGCTCAGGATGGAGACGTGGTGCCTATTGCCACGTGCAACACACAGGGAATTTTCACAGCTCCTAAAGTCCACGGGGCTGGCTCAGTGACGACAGAACAACACAAGGAAGAGAGAGATCTCATTACCCATCTACCAGTTGTTCATTATCGCACTCACACACAATCACCCTGCGTGCCGCTGAAATGCCGGCGCCGCGCGGCCCGCAGGAGGCGTGCTCATTAACCCTGTCGCTAGTTTTCTCCTTTTCCACATTCTCGTCTTAAGTCTCAAGCAAAATACATTATCTTTGTTTACCGAGCACTGCCTCAGCTCGCTTTCTGTTGACTTGGTGGACAATAATGAAGTCGCGTGTTCAACTTATTAATATTTGTGATGTAAATCAGACAGCCCCAAAGGAAAGAAATAAATGTGTGAGGTTTTACGCGTAACTCCGGTATACGCGGTGCATCAAATGCTTGTAGGCTCTGATCATGCTTTAAGAGTTGCTGATGAGGTTCCTGCAGAGCTGAAAATCCAGAAGTCAAAGTGTCAGGGAATTTTTGCTGGAACACACAGGACTGGGCTGCTGGGCCAGGAAGAATGTTCTCGCACATCTTTGGTCTTTCAGAGCGGTTTTGATAGAGGTGAAGACATTGGCCGTTGCTGGCTCTCATCTCTGTATTCCACTCGTGCAATGGGAGAGTCATAAAATAAACCCTTCTATGTTCTGGGTCTAATTCTGAACTCGACCTGCTGTAAAGCTGCGTTGCCTCTCTGTGCTGATGCCGTTCTGTCTATAGAACAGGTTAAAATAAAGTGTTCAACTTTGCTACAAAACTCTTTGAGCTCTATAGGGCTATGAATTCTTATTGCACTTGTTGTCCGTGCTTGGAAGGATTTTAACTCTCAGTCATGGTACCAAGTCAAATTCTCCTGGCCATTTTTTTGGTGGCGGTTGTGTGACCCTTAGATTAGCCTTGTTTGCACCACTGGGCTCTGAGCAGGCCTGCCCTGATGGGTGTCAAACTGCAGCGAGAGGACATTTCCAGCTTATCAGCATACTGGGAACCTTACAAGGGAGTTCTGAAGGCATTTCTGTAACTCTGAAAATCTCATTATCTCCTGCCTTGTACGTTCTTGGGAGGAAGGCAGACTCCAGCGATCCAGGCGCTGTTTGGCGCAGGTGGCAGGAGGGCAGACTGCTGGAAGTTGTCCTACAAAAAGCACATGACAAAGGGATTTTGCTGCGCCTCCCAAATGTTCTTTGTTACCTTTTGCTGCTTGTGATTTGATGAAGCTCTATCATTGTCACTCTCGTTATAGGAGAGCTTGTCAAACGCTTGAAGCCAGAGCCTTGAAAGAGAATCTGTGTTGCTCACTTATGCAATACCAAATGTGCTTGCACAGTAAGAAAGCCTATTAAATATTTAAACCCTGTCCTTTCCTCAAAAGCAAAACAGCAGAGATGATTTTCCGTGGAATTTAACATTAAACTCTGGCAATTTGTACAGCTGTGCATATAAATAGTTCGCACATCATCTCCAGAGGCTAAGGTCACCGTGCCTCATCCATTTCAATACTGTAAGTTACATAGCAACAACCTTCCCAGCGCTGTTTCCATGTTATTTATCGAAAGGGACTTAAAAATTGGGATGAAGTGCCATCGGTTTTTGAGAGATGAATGAATGGAAGTTGATTGTAATATTTTTCTTTAATCGCTTAATTTTTGTCTCTTCATGGAACAAGAAAGATAATAACAGTCCGTCAGCAGCGGGGACGGGGTGTCATGAAGCTTTCTCGAGGAAAGAAATCGGAACAGACAACTGCCTGATTTCACTTAATGCAATTTGTTCCATGACTGATCTTCAGACCCCTGCTTCATTACCTTATACAAACTTGAACCTGTTTTCCGAGAAGGAGAAGGATTCTTATTTGCAATTAGAATTACCCAATTACACACCGCTCATGAAAACACCACGCGTATTTAGCTCTAACGGATGAAAGCTGACTTTCTAAATGCCAGAGATATATCTCTTCAAACAATAAACACTTAGGTGTTAATACCACGCAAGGAGCCTGTACAAACAGAGCACAAGGATCTCAGGATTCGCTCTCGCTCCTTGTGCTTAAACAACTCGGTAACGTCATTAATTTCAGTGCATGTTCCCTCGAGCAGAATTTCATTTAGTGAAGGTCTGCAGGTAAATAGAGACGAGGTGGTTGGTTAACTCAGATGGATTGAGAAGATCTGATCCCTCACTGCTGAGCTGGGGAAGCTCAGTTCTTCTCCATCGCTGCTGCATCCTTTGTAGGGACCTGATGCGACGAGGCTTCCAGGTGTCATGGAATAACGCCTGTGTCTTCTCCATTGGCATCTACAATCTCCTTTGGCTCTATTTCGAAGAGAAATTATGGAAACCAAGTACTGTTCAATATCTGTTCTTAAACTTCCCCACGTTCATTTTACACGGAGCTAATATTTGCTTCTTTCAATCTTGGGCGTTTTACGTACTTATTTATCATTTGGCTCAAAGTGCTTCTAATTGACTCGCTGGTAATTCAAATGCCTCCCGCTGTGGGCGCATCAGAGGGAACTGGCTGTTTTTGCCAGCTCTCCAACTTGTTAATTGAGAAGCTAGTCAATTATAGGTAATATTCTTTTATTGCTAATAAGATATTCTGATATCAACAACAGCCCGAATTCTGAAATTGAATTTGCAGGAATTATGAGAAACTTGAAACCGCTTGGCAAAAATTAACCTTACAGACGCGTACTTGAATCAACACCAGCTTCAGAGATGTGACAAGGAAATGAATAAAATTCTTACGAGTTTACCTTACCATTTATTTCCTCTCACTTGCGATTGTTTCAAAAAGGGACATTGTAAGATGGCAAACTTGCTGCAGGTGTATCAGGCTAAAAAGTTGATTCTTAATGCGGTTTATCAAACAGGAGATCTGAAACACAGTTGCTACTGCTCTTTATTATCTAATTTGCCAAGATTAGATTATTTTTTATGCATCAGTTCACAAGCTCATCTTGAGCTGTGGTATTAGCTTGCTGAAGTTATTGAAGAACATTTCTGGTAAATAAATATCAGTTCTCATGTTATTAATTTGCAAAGCGACGGTACCTGGAAGCGCAGACAGAGTCGTGGCTCTGTACGTAAAGGTGACACGCGGCTCTCCTGGACCAAATAGAAATAACAATGACAAGAAGTGCCAGGAAAAAAACCCAGTTCTTGTTATTCCCAGTTTATGTGGGGAAAGAGAAATCTAGGGCAGAATTAAAACTTGATCTGTTGAGCAAAAGATAATTTCTGGCTCCTACAAGAGCTGAATCCACAGGCTACCATTTTCTTTTCTCATTACAGGCTTTTTGGCACAGAGAATGCATCTAAATTCGAATGCCCAAGTGTATTCCCTGAAACATTCTGGAGTTATACTATTCTGACCTTTCATCATTTCGTATTTTGATGGGGGTGGCTGTTCCACCCTGCTCTGCCTCTCGCCGGAGCTGTAAAACAGTGGAAAGAGGCAAATGACTCTTGCAAGTCACAATGCAGAATACTGAAAAGGTCAGTTGAAAGTTTAGTAGGAAGCTCTCCCTCTCTTGCATCTTCTATGTTGCATTCAAACAAATCCTACTTCTTGTTCGTTATTTACAAATGTTCATTAGGATTTAAGTGTACAATATAAATTAAGCATGGGTACAGCTAGATTTAGGCTGCTAATGACTTAAATCGTCTTTGAAGATGGGATTCAGGAGTTTTGGAAGTTGCATTGTGTGTCTGAGGGTTTTGGTAAATCAAGTCTGTTCCTCGAAAGGGTGAGGGTGTTGATGTATCTGTTCAGGACTACTGTAGAAATGTAATTTCCTTCACTTTAAATCTCACCTGTGGATCTTGCTGGAAAAAAATGGAAGCAACTGTCAGTGATCAGCAGATTCTGACTCTGCATTGNCTGTGTTGTTAAGAAAGAGCAACAGCCACTGGAAAGACAAATCTTAGTGTTCAAAGCCGAACTTTCTCATGGAAAGTCTTTCTCTTTTATTATTCTCTTCTTTGAAAAGAAAGTTGCAGCTATTTGTGCGCCGCCTTTGCAATATGCTCCACAGCTTGAGCTCCTCGAGTCTAACAGCTGAATTTCCAATCCTTAAACACAAACATTCTCTGTAGCAATATGACTTGTGTTATCAGAACGGGAGCACAGGGCAGGTGGGGATTTCTTTTTTGTTTAGGCTGCTGGGTAATAAACAGGCATTCTTATTCAAAAAAAAAATATAAATAAATAAAAAGAAGAATAAATTGTATAGGTGATTTTACCTGATTGATTTGATCAGGCCTCCAGGGGAGCTCTGATAGCTCTGAGTGGCTGCACTATAGGGAGCTTTGCAAAGAGATTGAGCAGCAACACTTTCCTCTCCTGGAGCAATCAAATGGAAGCTGTGAGTGACCTGATAGGAAAAAAAAACCTCCAATAGATGCAAACATGAAAACGTTTGTTAAATTGTTGTTGCAAATATTAGAAAAGTTCAGTGAATAAGTTTTTTAAATTGCTGTCTTTTTGTTGTTTTGTCATGATAGGCTATGGAGAGTAAAATGGGATAGCAGATGCAGACCCTTTTGTGATGCAGATGGTGCAATCCGGGATGAAATATGAATAACCAACACTTGTTAAAAGAGCCTTTTGCTGCTTCGCTGCAGTCGGTTCTGAAAAAATAATGTGTCTAACAATATTTTACATTTTACAGTGTGGGAGAAGCATTATTATCTGTGTATTCGGTCTATTATTATCTGATGGGGAAGCTCAGAAGCAGATCCTGAAACCATCTGATACCATCTCTTCACCTGCGAAGAGCAAGTGTCACCATTAGTGTCCCTTGCTTGTGAAATGGCCTTAGGCTGGCCCAAAGATGCCAAAATGGAGAAGAATTGGGTAAAAACCTTGGTCAGTTCTCTTTGCTGATCGTGCAGGAGTCACAGTGCATCTCTCTGGGATCCCAACCATTATTCCCACATGACTTCTGCACTTACTTCTTCAATCCCCCAAGATGATGAGCCCAGTTAAGGAGTGCCCTGAACTGATTCTCTTGAAGCGTTATAAAGCTTAGTGCAGATTTTTTTTTCCTGTATCATCTGATTCATTACTGAGATCGATTTTTCTTTTGAGAGAGACTACACTCAGAGTTTTCTTAAACTCTTAAGTTAAATCGATGCAGTTTTTTTCCTCGTAACTACAAGGCTGAGACCTAGGTAATGGGAATGGCAAAACTGTGTGTCCTGTGCTACATGAGCCACCACTTGACCCTCTGCTGTTTTGAAGCACCAATTAGTTCCTGCGTGGATGCTGGATTTTTTTAAAATATCCTCAGTTACGGCTGTCTAGCACCATTTAGTGTTGTCAGGTTTCTAATTCACTTCAAAGCAAATCCCTTCATCGGGTTTAGAGGTTTGTGAAGGCGTGCGTACCCTGCCACAGTCTTTACCCTGATGGAGAGTAGTGACTCCACGCCGAATTTTGTGTCCTGACTGACTCAGAACCTATTCGGAGTCAATTCAGATAAGCGTCATCCCAAGCGATTTGGAGAGGAAGAACTCAAACCACTCATACTTGTTCACTTGCCACCTGGCCTGTAGCAAAATCTGTCCCTTCTTCCTTTTGACTTTTTGCCTCGTGAGGTGACCATAAAGCTAAAAAAACTTCCCAGAAAATTTTAGCTGAAGCAGCTGAACCTTGTGAAATGTTTTGGGTTTAAAGCGATTTATTTCACTTGAAATCGTTTTGGTTTCCAGGACCTTTAGGGCTCCCAGAACTGTAGGGCTCAGAGCCCCCCAGTGTCAGGATCTGGACCTACACGCAGGGATAGTCCCATCTTTCCAAGGACTAAACACTCTTAAGTAGACCCCAGGGAAAAGCAAATGCAGGCAGAAAGCGTAATACCCGATGATGTGTCTGTGAGGTTAGCCTAGAAATGCATTGGCAGAATTAGCGTATTCTTTAATGGGGTTTCCGAGGGTTTTAATTGCTGCGGTCGCCACCCACCCGATCGGTACCGAGGTATGGATTGCAATATTAGGAACTTGGAAGGAGTATTTCAGGTTACAAATTTCAAGTGAGGAACAAGCCGCCAGTCCCCAGGAGGGTATTTATTCTTGTGTTGGCTGAACAATTAGCTTCCCTTCAGAAGGCAGCCTAGCAGAGCTTGTGCTATTTGTTGATCCCTACAAAGAGCAGAGTTTGTCAGCATCACTGAACTGAATATTAGTCTAAAAGAGTATCTTGTTTTCCTTTGCTTCTTTAAGTTAGCATAAAATTATTGAAAACTACACTTCGAAGACACATTTTTTTACAGATAGAGCTCTTTTACATCCAATTATAAATAATAACGAATCTTCCACGGAGCCCTTGATAACAGCTCCTGTTAGGCCTGAGGAGCAGTCAAGCAAAAAGTACATTGTAGTAAGGTCACCGTGCTGAAAATTACGGGGTTCTCATCCTTGCACGCACCTCGCGGTGGGCCAAGAGGGTTTCACTTCATTAAATGTGAGAAGTCGCAACTCATACTAAATCAGGCCACAGCATCTGAATCATTAAATAGAGCACATAAGAAATTACACCGCGTCGGGATGTGCTTCTCCTTTCTCCTTAACCTCTTTTTTGCTGTCAGCTCCTTTTCCTCTGACTTGTGGCAGGCTTCAAAGGAACAGGAATAGGGGTAAACGTCTCTTGCCTGGCCGTAGTAAACTTTGGACAATATGCTGGAAAAAGCAGCAGCCAAAGTAATTTTGGTGGTGGGGTGAAGGGCTTGGCGCTCTGCAAAGGCTTGACAAGCCTGGGCTGACCACCTGGCTCTGGGCAGGACTGGAAATGGACCACAAGGGCTTGAGCTTATCGCTTAAATTGTGTTCTTGTTCTGGCTGCGTGAGCATTATGAGCTTACGGTTTCCGTCGGTGTTATCATTGTTACAAGAAATTGTTCTGTAGATAAGTATTACTCGAAGTACACGTTCCTTTGCTGGCAAACCACCCACCAACTTGTGGTTTGGATCCTTTTTATATTCTGTGTGTCTCTGGCTATCGTGTTCCGCCATCCATCATCTTAACCTGCGCTTCAGCTTTATGTATATGATGGCCCAGAACTCCTGCTCAGAATCGTAAGCCTGTGCTGTGCCACAGACCTCCCCAGTGAGAGCGACAGCCCATAAATATTAGCTGAAGATCTGTTAGGCCATTGCTGAGGTTCACTGTCCATAGGCAGGGAAATGTTTTTCTCTGCCCTGATCTTCTTTGAAGCTTTGTTCAGTTCTATCGCATGGCCTCTTCTCCAAGCATCATCTTCTGGCTGTGGTTGGATATGGGTTGCTTCACGGTCTCATCCTGTCTAGCACTTCTACACCAGTGAGTTCCGTGATCCCTACAAAGACAGTTACCATCAGCAGTTCGTCTGTTTTCCATCCAGTTTTGCCCTGGACAGTTAATTCTGAATAGGTGGAGGGTTGGTTGTTTAACTCCCTTGTACAGAAGAAGTGAATAAGACAAATATCTTGGGGTTTATTACCTAAGCAGATCCTCAGCCTTAAATGCCCTTCATTTTGCTTGGCAGGTGGCTGGTTGTGGGTTTTTTCATTTTAATTCAGATTAATCTCCCATTTACTCTTTTCTTACTGCTGTTGGAGAGACAATTCAGCTTTGATGATGCTCCCCCCACTATCTGAACGCTGGGATTTTGAAGCCAGAGGCAATGCTGCTCCTTGGCAGGAGAGCCTTCCCCTTCCATCAGGTGTGGAAAGCTTGGCCCGTTGCAGCCTTCAAAATCAAATAAAAGGCCTCACCTGCTGCTGCCTTCAGCTTCTTCTGAATATTTATAGGGGATTCTGTAGGACTTCCAGAGGCCTCCACTGAAGGGCAGCCGCAGCGTAAAGGCAGCGCTGCGGCTCTGACCTTTGAGTCACGTCTTGTGAGCTTGTCCTTAGAGCTTGATTAAAATTATTTGGGTTTGTAAACAGTCAGTGAAGGCTGGAGCACTTTGTAAATGAGTGGAAAAGAGCCTGTTTTGGTGAACAGGTTCCTTAAGTTCCTTGCTGCTTTAATAATGAGTGATTTTGATGGGTCGTTTTAAATGTTGTTCACATTCAGAAGAAAATGCAAAGAAGATGAGAGAAAAACACGCCACTGTTAGCAATCCAAACTTGGCTCTTGGCTCGTAAATCAAGTGTGGTTGGAACAGAGAGGAGAGAGAGAGCAGGTAATAGGATTCATCAAGTTTTGCTGACTTTAATAACAAAAGCTGCCACCCCAAAGAAATAAAATACATTCAGTATGCAAAGGGAATAAAAATATGAACTCATCTTGGCTAATGGCTCTGAGAAGTAATATAAAGATGTGCGTAGATTATTCTGGATCTTAAAAAAAGAGAGATGCTTCCAATTTGCATAAAATGTTAATAGTAATCTTAGGGGTAAGAGATTTACTTTGAAACATAGGGATCATTACAGGGAGTCGCGGAAGTGGAGTCTTTGTCCTTGAATGTTTTCTCTGGAGTCCCATGAAACGCACCTGGTGATACCTTCGCACTTCAGTTCTGCTGAGCTCGTGTGTGCACCGTCCGAACCCACCAAAGCTGCTTTTTGGGTGGTTTAAGGTAAGGGGAAAAAAGTATGTGGGTAGAAGGAGATAGGGAGATGTAGATAGGAGAACAAGGAGACTAAACCATTTCCCAGAGATCTCGCTCGGGGTCTGTGGCAGATCCCAACAGCATCATAAACATGGGACCATCTTCTGCCTTTTTATTGTCTCCTCTTCACCTCCCATAGAAGTAGCTTTGCCCGGGATCGGTGCGTGTTCTCCTGCAGCAGCCCAGCAACACACTCTTGGAAGAATCTTCCTCTGGAGAAAGCAAAGCTGGGATTTAACCCTGTACGTACCTGAGGTTAAGAACTGCGATTGCTCCCAGTTCCTCTCAGGTCCCCTCTGATTTCCTCAGACAGAAGCATTTCACATGCACAGTTAGAGCCTCGCTGCAAGGCACCAGAGCAACTTGTGTTCGCTCGGCGCAGCAGGGCCCGTGTTCCCGGCACCCCTCGAGTCGCTCCTGAAACCTTTGCAAAGCCCTGCTTCCATTTTCCCGGCCGTCTTTTTGCTTCCCCCACCCAACGGCTTTGGTGAGCTTGCTGCGTGCTTGTTAATTACCCCTTTTCTTGGCTTCCCGTCTGGCTCTTGTTATTATTATTATTAATGCTTTTACAGTCGTTTACTGGAGAAGTTTCCTCCCTCCTCCCCCTGCAAACACAAACACATTTTTATCAACAGAGCTAACATGATTGCAGCTCTGCTGTTATGTTTTATTTATTTCCATATAGGTTTGATTCTATTGCAGTTTCTCATTTTGGCCTGATGTATTATTCATGATTTATACAATATTGGAGCTGGTGTAGGACACCCTCATTTTATTAGCTGGGCCATAATTTTCTGGGGTATATAAAAACAAAACACGGGAGGCTCTTTTTTTTTTCTCCTTCCATGTTTTCTTTTGTGTGCAGTTTGCGGGAAAACAACGGCAATAATATTTGGTTAGAACAATTACCGGGTTTACTTTTAACACTTCAGCAACCGAAATGGTCGCTGCTGTGCGCCTGGGGCTGGATGGGCAGGGGCAGGACGCGAACTGGCACAAAGATTTGGATGTGGCAAAGAAGGCAGCAATGGCCAGCGGGGTGTGTGGGCTGGTGCCAGGGGTTTGTTCTCACTTTCAATTAATCAGACTCTTATTTTCTGGAGGGTTTTCTTTGCGTTGATATTTACCTTTTTGTAGTTAATGTGCAGCTGTTCTCTGAGCGCGTGTAGAAGAATTGGCTTGAAATTCTGCTTTCTGACTTAATCTTTTTCACTACGCGTAGCACTTCTGTAATTGACGTGTGAGTTGTCACAGCTTCTGCAGCCTGGTGTAAACACAGCGCGCTTAATTCTTTTTCTATTCTTCCCCCTTCCAGTTCTTCCCAGTCACTGTGGAAGACAGAGGGGAAAACCAGGTGTGAACTCCCACCCTGGTTAACTCTCCCCCTCACAGCTGCAGATCACAGAACAAGTTATCCTTCTATTATTGATGAATATTTTACATCTAAAGGGTTCTGTTTTCACAGGTACCAAGGTGGTGACGTTCTGCCACCCTACAGGCAGTATAAAACTTTACGGCGTTATTGACTTGAGCACATCTCAGTCAGACCTTGGCGTTACTGATTTAATGACTCCCTTCTTCGCCCTCCCCTCTTTAATTTGCTCTTCTGTTAATTCTCATTTTATTAGAGCTGCTGGTGCGCCGAGCTTTTTATTGCATTAGTACAAGCTGATTTCTGTGAGCACAATGCCATAAATTATCTGCCGCCTGTTCCCATGTTGAATGGCAAGGTAATAAACACAAGGAAATTCCAAGAAGTTCAACTCAGATCTATTTGCCCTCTGACCCTTGAGTCAACTTCTGTCCTTGAACAACTGCTCTGGCCCGTGAAAAAAAGAGATATAAATGTCACCCGGCGTCTTAATAACCTGTTTGTAGTTGGTGATGTCATTCAGAAGGGAACGCTTGTGTAGCTGGAGTGGTAGGAAGGGTGTGATAGAAAAGCACCATCTGGGGGAAGATATTGAGCAAAGTTTGGCACTGACACTTCACTAAGTTCCTCTGCAGGCTGGAATCACTCACGCTGGCTTAGGAGATTTGTTCCCTTCTTCTCCCAGGGAAAGATGCTGCCCTTGGTAAAATTCTCACCACTGAAAAAAACGAGCAAGCAAGACAAAACCACTCTATAAATCCAGGCAGGAAAAAGCGGTGAGAGATGATCTGAGTTAAATTCAGTGGTTCTCTGCAATAATCACAGAGCTCCCATGACACCTGCTGTCTTTGTTGGCCAGCACTGTCCCGTGGGATGGATGCGCAGGAAATCTTGGATGCTCAGCTCCCATTGCTCACGCTCTGCTTGTCCTCTGTGAGGTCTGGGGAACCAGGAGCTGGGCTGATGGGATCAGAACTGGCTGTGAACACAATGCATGGTCTCCTGGATTACATTTTTTTCTGTGTGACACAGAGGGTCGCCGTCATCAATTTAGTGTACTTTCTGTCATACCCACTGACATTAAGATAAATTAGTTCGTGTGCGGCTGTGAAGAGTTGGAGGTCAGGAGTTACACCGAAGGATTTGGGTTTTCATTATGTGTATGCAAAATGCTGCTCTACATCCCTAACCCATCCCTCACGAGCTACAGCCACCCTCAGGCTCTCGAAGATCTCTGTGGTGCAGAGCAAACTGGGGCTGCTGGGGACCTGGACACAAAGATATAAGGTCATTTAGGGAGGACTTGAGGAGAGGCCAGTTAAATAGAGATGTCTGGATTCAGTCTAGGCCAAGTCCTACGCCAGTGTAATTCTATAGGTTTCTCCTGATTCACAGCAACTGGACAGAATATGAAGTCCCTACAATGTCTTCTGCTCCTCTCCGCATCGTTTAAAGTAGAAATTATTAATAGATTTTGATAGCTAATGATGAAATAGCTTTAAAGGGAGTGGTAGGCACTGGGATCTTTCTCCGAGTCAAAAATGAAGTTATCAATAGCGTAGGTGGCTCGATATATTCAGCAGAAAGCGCTCTGGGTTTG
>WEIS01020550.1:3044-23747 GCA_013389965.1 Todus mexicanus | reverse complement strand
GACAACTTGCAAATTTGAAATACAAAAATGCCCAAAGCGATATTTTAGTGGCTCAGGGAAACTCTTGTACGGGAAAAAGAATTCTAAAGTGAAACGTCTCTAGAAATCACACAGGGCCTGACCACGATACTCTAATTATGCTAATTGCTTCAATGCCCTTGCTTTATTTATGCTGAGCAGCTAAGATAAATAAAGGAAAATTGCTTTGGATCTAACTGTATTCATATCAGAATGCAAACTAGCCTGTGTTTGTTATGTGATTGCTGATCTGTTTACACTAAATTCTGCAGGTAATTGCAGTTTTGATTGCACATTTATTTCTAGCTGCACAGGTCCCAGGACTAGGTCTGTCTGTTTTTATAATTAAACCATTTTGTAATATCTAAACTCACTAAAGAGCAAAATGATGCTTTAAGAATTTGCATATTTTATGTATTAAAGATAATACTTTGGTGCTTAGTGACAAAGAGGAAAAATTCTGTTTATTACTGAAAGACGGACAGCATGTTCTGGATTTGAAGAAATTTGAGACATCTGTTCCAAGGCCTGTTCACTGAGTGGGACAGATGTCCTCCGCATCCCCGTAATCTGTTACACAACACCTACTTTTTGAACTTTCAGTTACAACTTTCATACGAGTAAAATATGTTCACAGAATGAGGCTAGGGCTTTGGTGATTAACCACAGACCCTCAGTAAGAGTCAGCACCTGACTGAAGTTTTAGAAGTGAAAGTCTTTCCCTGGGAAGACTTGGGAGCAAATGCAAGGCTTTGCATTTAGGGTATCTTTAGCTCACTCTCACTCACAACAAATTGCTGATAGTGATATAGTCTCTCAACATCCCTCAAAAAGCAACAGTATTATTCCCATTTTGCGGCAGAGGACAGTGAGGTGCAGCAATTTGACTTGTCCACGGGCCACACGAGAAATTTGTGTCAAAGATGGGTATGAAAAGGATTGTCTAAATCCATATCTTTTGCCTCAAGCACAAAATTATTATTACTTATACATCACTATAAATGTGTATGGCATATTGCAGACAGATAAAATGACAGGTACTGCAGAGTTGACACTCTCAATTATAAAACCATCCTTCTGTCCTTGGTGATGAATTTGAGGTGAAGAAGCTTTCTATTTTTGTTCCAATGTATTTAGCACCTTATGAAACCTTAATTTGAACTTCAGCTGTGGTTATTTCTTCCTTTCCACCTCCTTCAACATGTAGGCACCAAATCTAATCTTTCCTTCCCTCTGTCTTTGAGGAATGATCATTACTATACCATTACAGAGAAAAACTCTCTAATCTCAGCATTACAAATTTAGAGCAATGTCATCTCTGTATGGCTTCTTCATCCATCATCAATTCTAAAATCAGTAATCCAGTCTGTCTCACTTAATGGAAGACTTAATATCAGTCTATGCAGACTAGCCTGGCAAGCCTCTTAGCTAGTTTATACCGTAGCAGCACACCATGATAAGGTGTGCAGCAATGGGCGCTTGTATCTCATGTGCACTAAGTATAAAACTGAAGGCCAAAGGAGTTAAACCACCGAAGAAGTGCACAACAGCATGTAAAACTCGGTAGCACCACAGTATCATAATGCATTTCTGTTAGAATAAAGCTTGCAATTTTAACAATTTTCATAATGTCATAAAAGCCACTTCTACCTGAGAAACAGATACTGCATGACATAATACAATTGCCAGCAAGACTAGCATGAAGATAATATGGTAAGATTTATGAAACTTTTCCTCAAAGTATTGGTCAGTGGGTAGCTTCTAATTTTCTGCTTTGAAGTTTCTGAGGATGAACTGAGTCCACTGTCCCCACTCCACCTTGTTTCTACTTATTATTCCAAGAAGATATGCTACTCTTTCAGCAGTACTTTGTCAATTCTAATCACCATTTCTGAAGATGCAGTATTAAATATTGAAGTTTCCAGTCCAACTCGTACACTAGTAAAAGAGTCCCAAGTATCTGTTAGGACTTCACCCACAACCAAACATTTTGGAGATGGAAATAATTTTTAAATTGTCACTTTTTCTACAGCGCTTCATTCTTCTAACTCTGCCAGGACAGAGCACCTTCAACTGTCTGTATTTGATTTTTTCTTCCCTATAAACTACATCGGACAGTTTGTAGAATTAATAACAGAGTGCTTGATCAGTACCACCCCTGCCTTGAAAACTCTTTAGTGTTTTCTCTATTAAAATGAGAAATATGAGAAGTGGCAAATTATTAGTTCTCAGTTGTTCAGGTTGCTTTACGTTTCTTTGAAAGCCTAGATATATATATTTTATATATTGATTTTTTTTTGCTTGATTGTCAAGAAGGGGAAGCAATCCAGTGCTAATGAATGATGTTTACGACTCTCTGATGACAGAACAACAGAACAACTTTATGAAAAGAAAAACCAGAAAACGGACAGGATTGTCTTTGGCTAAAAGGAATCTTTACTGTTAAAAGCAATGGGATATTGCTTTCAATTCTAAGCAATACTTTTTTTCCAACTTGAGACTGAGTTGTCACCAAGCTCCTCCTCCAATTCTTGCTTCCACAAGAGGCACTAACAGCTTAAATCAGAATGTGAATGAAAGTTCATGGCAACAGGCAATTCAGTGGCACACAGCAACTGGCAAAATCGGGCCCTGGTTACAAGGAACCAGCATGCCATTTTAAACCTTGACTTTACTGTAAATATTTTTCTTCTAGAAACTGTTCTCCTAAAACATTTTTCACTCATTTTTATTTCCATTTCAGCTTCTAACACTTAGAAAGAACAACCACCCAAGATTCCAGAAATAGTTAGTGTCATGGTTTAACCTCTATCGGCAGATAAACAACACTTAGCCGCTCACCCACCACTTCCCCCACCAGCTAATGAACTAATGAAATGATTGACAAAGTGAGTAACAGAAACCAAAAAGACTCTACCTGTGCCCAAGATGCCAAATTACCCTGCTCCAGCCATACAGAGGCTACACATTGAAGCAATCTGAAACCAGACACCCCTACCCGAGGCTAGCTCTCCCCTTATATAAGGGCAGGACTCAGAGTGGTATGGAATATCCCATTGCCTGGTTGGGTTGTTTTCCTGGCTGTGGCCCCTCCCAGCTGCAGCCCCTCCCAACTGCTTGGGCCAGCAGCTGCTGGGGATAATTAACCCAAACCCAACCCAGGACAGCTGGCAAATAATGAAAAAAACTCCAAATACACTTTACAAGAATATTAAAAAAATAACTGTGTTTCCTGTTCAAAAGAAGTCTGTATACAGATACCCCCTATGAGAGAAAGCTCTTCATGAATTTTCTCCAATTTGTATGAAGAGGTACTGGGCCAGTATTTCTGGATTCCATCCCACATGCTCTGTGTGGACCATCTTTTTCCATGTTAGACTGATATGTATCAATCACCTAAATATAGATGCTGCAGGGGCATTCCCCTGAACATACCAAAACAAGATGGGAAGAAAATTTCCTAAATCATCAGATGGAGGAGGGAAATACCTGAGATTCTATTTTGTCTTTAATTTTATTACCGCTGTCAACACTGGAATTGCTTTTAATTATAACCAAGATTAGACTGTGAGAAAACTCACTGTATTGTAGCAGGTTTATCTGAACAGAGTGGTATTTTAGATACACTTTGTACATCTGTACATGATGCAAAAGAATTGTTTGTATCAGTCACATCCTGCTCTCCTAGAACCAGAGTTAAAGACTTTGGCCAGATGAATTACACAGATGCTACAAATACATCTACATATATGCAAGGAAAATATTTACAGTTTGTCCATGGATTACACCTTACCTTTCCCTTCATATCATAAATGCATAATGTGGTTTGTATTTGGACTCTTCCAAGACAAATGAGAATCCAGGACTCATCACTACTCCATGCAATCAATTTTAGCTCTTTTAGAAAGGTTAAACAAAGCAGAGGTGATTTGGATCATGCAAAACTGTACTTACATTCTTAACATACTACCTCAATACTGCAAATATGGGCAGTCTTATGCAGAGTCTGCAACAGTGGAAATAACATGGATCCTGAGCTTGGTAGGACTTGAAAACCTGCCTTTAAAGATGAATATACTGTAGATACACTTCACTTGCGTTCTGAGGTGGCAGCACTGTTGATCCAATTATAAATTCTCTGTATTCAGTGACAGATAAAAATGAGCACAAAGAAGAAAATTTTCATAAAATCTGGCAGAGTTTCCTCAGTTAGGCTATCCGGCTTCTATTTCAGATACTATGAGATCTATGTATCACTGAGGACAAGGTTCATCAGCCTTCATATTTCCTACCAGCCTCTACCAGAGTAAGTGTATGTTTTGATTCTCTGATCAGTCATGAAGCTTCTGAGTGAAGATTGAGCATGTGGTAATTGTACCTGTCACAATTATCCCACGTAGAGACATATAAACCCATCTTCTCTCACATTAATAGATGATGTTTCATTTTGTCACATTTTGATTTTCATTCTTTTAAGTTAGAAGATGATTCATACATAAGTGCTACACTTTTTTTTTTTATATATAAGGAAGACTGACTAAATATGTCAGTCTTTAAGCATTTTCTGAATGCTTCTAAAGTGCTTTACACAGTATACACAAAATGGCTACTTTTCCAACATATTTGGGGAGATGTTACTATTAGTAAAGAAGAAAATTTGTCAGCTACTATCACATGATGAAAATTCTGAATAGACAGAATTATTTTTATGCAACTTCCTTAACACAATAATCCTGAAGCGCGTATTAAGAAAACCTCACAGAGAGATCATGAGAATATCTCTATAAAGTGAGTTCTGATAGAGAAAGCTGAGCCAGGTAGGAAGGGAAAGCTCCCAGTGATTGTGAGAACTCAGTGAGAGTTTCATCTTCAAACTGCGGTGTCATGAGAAAGCAGAAAGAGTCAAAACTGGAAGAGGTGTGGGCAGATAGGGTATGGGTAAGATGGAAGGTTAGTAAAGTTACTTTTAAAGCTTAATAGAAACTCTGAAAGAAGGTTATTTTACCCTACTCCTCAAACTGAAAAATCAGCCTTGGCTTTACTCTCTCCACTCCTTTTGATTCTAGAACGCTGAAAGTATGATTTAAAGCCAAAATTCAAATGTTCATTATGTTATCTTTGTTTTATAGCTGGAAGGTGTAGGATATAGTTCATAACAAGGAAGTGTACTGAGCAGCAGAGGACTATCTCAGTGTCTTATTTGCTCTTGGTGCAATATTATAGTATCCATTATAACTAACTGTCCAGAACCATTTGCTTAATTCATTCAAACTAAATTCTGATCAGGAACCCAGACATGAAAGTTACTAAATTACCAAGGCACTAAAATGAAGCTGTTTCCCATACTACGTTCGTAGAATGCTCTAATACATATTCACTATCCAGTGACTTGATTTTTCTTGATTTCATTGCCACTACCCTGTACTTTAAAGCTCTGGAGAATTTAATCCAACGATCCTCCATGACTAACAAGCTGTTTAATTCACCAATGGTTCCTTTCATTATTTTACAGTTGCAGCTTGGGAAAAGTGAGTGTATGTACTGACAAGACTATTATACGGACTACTGTAATAATACTATACTATTAGCAGCATCTTACTTAGAAGGAATTAAAAATCCTTAAAAGAAATGCATGCTTTTCATTTGAAAAAAGAAAGAAAAAGATAAAGGCAGTAAAGGCTGTGCAAACTAAAGGTTGTTTAAAAAGAAAAACATAAGGAAGACTGTACAGATATTCTTTTTTTCCTGTATTGTGTATAAATGACTTAGAAATAGTGCAGGTTTATCTACTGATAATTCTTGCTGGAGACCTGCAGGACCTTCAAATGTAGCTTGGGCATAAGTGAAAGAAAATCATTTATACCTGATAGTTATGAAAGGTCATGAGTGAAGAAATAAATTCTAGGTCTTGTAGGTCTAGCCTTAGGGAAGAGAGAGAGAGGGCACATTAGTGCTATGATCTGTATAGGGTATTTTATGTGAATGTATGTATGCATGTATATGAAACTACAGAAAATCTTATTGAACAATAAGAAATCACATTTTATTTTTGTTCTTTTTTTTTTTTTTTTTTTTTNNNNACATTTTCTTTTTGTTCTTTTTTTTTTTTTTTCTCCTTGTGTATTTATTTTTCCTATTCTCCCCTCACCTAGCTCCTTTTGGTCCAAAATTGGATTCTCCCAATTCACTTGTGTTAGACTCCTTATTTCCACAGTATCAAAGGATTAGTGTTAAATAGCAAACTATGCTTCCTAAATTCTAAACTGAGAAGTAAAATTAATTCTTAAACATGAGATCTAACAGCACACTAAGGAAACTGATACTTCAAGCCCCCAAAAATGCACCTGCAAACTCTCCTGCACAGTAGGTCATAAATAAAATTAATTTAATGGTCTGATCCCCACCTCATTTGTGAGCAGCAGGATGGGGCCTTTTATGCTCTGATGACACTGTAATTGTACTAGTGTGGGGAATCTTGGACAATTCAAACCAGAGCTACCACTTTGCATCAATGGGTACCCATCATGTCACATTTCTTCATTTAAAAAGCCGTCTGTGAAGATGTACAAAAGATGCCCACACCTGCAGCCCGTATTACACTTGCCTAAACAGCAAATAGCTTTGCATCCCAACCAGTTTCAGAATAATAAAATTCAGTTAAATATGTGTGCTCTAAGCCACTACGTTGATGCTTGGCTACAGTCATTCAGAAACAAATTCTTTCTAATGGGAATGCTCCTCTTTGACTGCAGCAAAACAGACTGTGAACATCACCTGCACTATTCCAAATAAGATACTCTGCAAGGAAACTAATGAAGTACTGGAAACTGATCCTAGGGCTAGCAGATTTTTAACAAGACCTAACAATAGCTGAAAAACAACTGATAGCATACCACTCTAATTTTTTGTTGAAAATCTCCTTTAGAAACTATTGAACGCTACCCCTTTACAGATTTATCACAGGACTATGTGTCATTGTATGTTCGATTTTGGGCACAGGGGTTTTGAAGGTGCAGGCAGTATTGTTACTGTATTTGTACAAGTATAGCACTAAATCATACTTTTAGTTTACATCTATCAGATAAAGCCTTCTTTGTTATACAGCTGAAAATGTTTCTGGAAAGGATGTATTTACTACAGATTAATCCATTAATAAAGTTAGGTAGGACACATAATTTTAGGAAATGTAAACTTAAAGAAATATAACAACAGCAAGTCAAGATACAACTGTTTCTGTTTTGATTTATTCAGTATTTCAGAGATGCTGCTTCTATAGGAAACAATATGCAAGGCATTGGAAATTCAGAAGGCACCTCTTTTGTGTACCATAAAAATGTGCTGCTAACCTACAATACCCTCATAGAAATACAATTCAATACAGAACTCAGTTGGGAAGATGCCTCAATAGAATGACACGATAAAATGGTCAATACAAGAATGATTTAGTTTACCTTACAAGAGGTTTTGATGCTGGAAATAAATAGGGCTGTGACACTTGTAAAATAAAAATGAAGATAAACACAGACCAATATTTTTAATTCTCACACATATTTAATGTGACTTTTTAGCAGATCATTGCCTCTGAATCATCACTTCTATCAAGCCTATCACTTGAGAAGTGTTACAGCACTTAGCCCTCAGGGCAAAGATAAGTCTTCACCATTGTCACATATAGTACACATATTGAGCTATATTATGCTGAATGGGAATACAGTACACTGCAGAAACAGTGATTCTTGCAGAATATCCTGAGATACTTATCAAGCTGTTAAAGGAGACATCAGTCTTTTGTCTGTATTGCCCTTGACACATCCTGAAGGAAAGTATCTGGAAATTCTTTGTTCACTGAAGAACCCTCAGACCCCTTAGGTGTAATGTAGGTTAAGTGCCCTACAGATCTCTCAAGAATGGAAAAGCACCTAGAAAAACATGATCTGAACTCACCAGAAACAAATAAATAATGGCACTGAATAAGCAAGATCGAACACCTGTAATGAAACGTAACTGTGAAAATCCACATACATCCTAAACTAGGAACAACTGAATACTGACACCCAGGGTAACAGAACCAGTCATCTCAATATAACAAATGAGGACCAACCCCCCCCAAACCTTCCCCAAACAACTGCTACCACCAGGAGTTAAATGAATGATGAGCAACTTACCACATTAGCATCCAATTATCATTGAATATATTTTCAAGGATAAATAATTATCTGCCTGCATTCAGGATTTCCTTATTGATTAACACAAAGACCACACAGCAAACATCCTGTATGACAATATTCTTTTTTTTTCTTTTTTTTTTTTCCCATTCACTTATTGATTGCATTAATACCTGCCATTTACTTCCTCTGCAACAACTGTTACACAATTATCATTTCAATATTTGGAGAGAAGTTTGGGACAATATATTGGAGACAGAAATCTCTCACGTGACTAAAAGTTTTTTATTTATTTTGTGTATTCCTCATTTTGTATCAGAACACAATTATGCAGTTAAGAATTTTAATAACCAAGAGAACTAAAAATGTCCTTTTTGTTGTTTTTTGACTGTTTGTTTTCTACCTTATAAATGCCATAGCAGCCACCAAAACTTTCACAACGTATCATGAAAAAAATATTCTTCCTTTCATATTTTTCCACTAGCAAATCACAGAAAAAATTCACAACTTTACTGTCTCAAAAGAAACAGAATACAGAAAATGAAAACTAAAACCTCAACCTCTTTTTTTTTTTTTTTTTTTTTTAGATTATACAAAGTAAAACATCCACAAAACAGAAAATCAACTTCCGGTCTCCAAAACACACTTGTACTTTCTGTTAGATTTAATTAGATATTAAGAGCTTAGAAATACATTGTGACATGCATCTGCTATGTTCACTGTGTTGGAATGAAGAGGAGGTGAGATGCCAGCACAAAAGGACTGGAAGCTGCCAAGAGCTGTGCCCTCTACCTGTTTGCCAGCCTGGCCAGGAAGATGGAGAGCAGCCACGGCAGACTAGCACTGAAGTGGTGCCTTCATCACTGGACACCACCCTGTCACTGCAGCCTGTCTTGCATTGTGTGGTCAGGGTTGGGGTTGCAAGAGGTGCCTAACACTGCACCCCTGCCCCATGCAACAGCAGCTCATGTCCCAAGGGTAGGATACCAGGTGATTTTTGTCCACCGCATGCACCTCTGTAGGTCTCAGGTACTAAATTACCTATGTCACTTGAATTTCAAAGCTGGTTACACTTCCATGTATGACTGCTGATCCAAATTCTGAAAAACTGTGTACACATTTACAATATATTTCAGTTCTCAGCTCCCCAGGGGTAATGTGATCAATATGTCATTAAGGGAGCATAGAAAAACAGACCACAGATAAAGCACAAGGGAAAAGGCTGGTACTGCTGGCCAAAAAAACCAGCTTTATGTTAAAAGAAACAAACTGAAGAGTGTCTTCAGGAGAGTATAGTGCACATAGCACCCTACTCTCTGAGCAGATCTAACTTGCACAATGGCTACTCACAAGTAAGGCCATTTAATTTCCCCCAAATCTTGGAAAAATTAATTACTTTACATGAAAAGGAATTTGGCATGCTTGAAAAGTATCATTTTGTAACACTGCCTTGATATAGAAACAACACAGGGAGAAAGGCATTGTGTGTACATTCTCACAGTCAGTCTCTTCATCTCAGCTCTGAGATGAAACTACCTAGAATTTCACTCCTAAGACTCTACTGACTGGAGTCAAACAGTAATTCTTAGTTGTAGCAAATTGTACAAGGAGAATGTAATGTGGATAAATATCCAAAGGGATTTGCTAAGACCACCAAACTCATTTCACTTGTGACCTATTCAGATTTGAAGTCAGTCTCTTATCATTATTATTTTATTAGAATAAACCATTCTTAAACAAGAGTGTCCAGAGTGTTCCCTGAAGCATGCATTCAGTCAATTCCAGACATGCACTTTTTTCCTAGACTTTTTTCTTCCCTTCTTACAAACACACTTTGTTCTATCAGTACTGAAGAATAAATTTTCACATTAGGACACCTAAAGATCCAAAATATGTCTTCCATATGTTGACAACTGGTAGAATATACTGTCGTAAAATTCAGTACCGCTTCAGTAGCAGCATATTAGGCCAACTTTAATATTAGCCGACAATATCTAAACCACCTTCATATTTTAAAGCTTTCAATAAGCTAGCTTCTAGTTTTCACTCGTTGTCCCTCCCTTTTCAGGGCTCAGTCATCTGAGAGAAGACAATGATTGCTGTCAGTTTTTTCTGTGCTGTGTAATCTCAGTACCCTCTGGTTAAGGTTAAATAATATTATATGTAAAAATTCCATCCCAAATTCAGTTTTTTGTAAATAAAACACTGCAGAAAAAACACTTCTGTAAGCAGAGCGCAAAGTCACAGAATGCTATGTAATCATCAAGGAAAGAGCAAGGCTGGGGTCATGGTCATCAACTTGTATTTTGACAAAATAACACTAAGAATTTGCTGATGTCCATCTAAAGGGCTCAGTCAGTTCACTCAAGTTAAGCAGAAGGTACAGAAAATTAGTAGTCCATTTACAGGGCACTCGTCCATATATTATACATTAGAAGCTGAAAGCATCATCTCTCTCCAAAGCACTTGCTAGTATCACTCAGTTAAAGAGAGCTCATCTAGCTTGCATGAAAGTTCATTACAAAACTTTGAAAAGCTATTTATAATGGAATCTTCCCAGTATATATCTGGAAAAGCATATGATGATAACAGCAGGGGCAGTACAAACTCCAGTAGGTCCAACATTGTAGAGAGAATACTATTTGACATTCTACAACATAAACTGGCCAAATTACATGCTTTCTATAACCATCGTTGTAAAGATAGCATTTTCATACCCTTGGGCAACCTCTGCCAAGCAAAAGGAATGACTAGCTTGTAGAACTTCACCTACAATGTTCATTGTCTGTTCATCACGGCAGGTAAATTCCACAAGGTTGGCAACTACTGAAGAATGCTTCTACAAACAGGTTTACTATATGGCCAATAGGAGATATAACAGGGTTCCTAGAGCACAGTTGCATATAAAGTGCCTAAAAGAGAATGTTACCAATATTTTATTATCAAGGATCTTCTCTCATCAATCTCATTAGTATTTCAGCTTCCCTATTGATTATATGGCAGTTTTAAAATGGCCAGAGACTGAATCCAATCAAACCTGTTGAAAGAAGTAAAAGTGATCAAAGTAATGAGTGCATACTACGTTCTTTACAACACAAATAATTTAGTTCCTCAGGCTTTCCTTGAATAAAGCAGTGGGCTGAAATAACATGATTAAATTATGTGGAAAGCAGCACAATGAATCTGAAAGCCTGGATTAACAGTACAAAGATTGGCAACGTGAAATATTCTGAGGTCAAAAGAGTATTTTGCTCATTTCTGTACACAGACATGAACAGACTTGACTTATATCTCTGTCTTTATCAACAAGTATAAATAAATATTTTTATTTATATACCTACTACTATGCCAGGAAAATAACTATGTTATCCATCACATCTGTTTGAATATCCTTAGATCTTCTGTAGCCAGAAGTGTTGTATAAAATCCCTATAGTCAGCTTCAAAAAATACTTTGGAAAAGCTGAGAGGGTCAACAGTTTGGTTCTGCTCCAGATCTTACACTTAAGTGACTTCATTAACATCATAAAATCATTCCTACTGAAGCAAGCACCTCCTGGTCTGATCCCACTATCAACATGAAGAGGCAATCACAACACACAGCACTTACAGATCATCAGCTTAAAATACACAGTTTATGGAATTTAAAAGGATGCTGAGCATTTTCAAAAGAAAATGCATTTTTTAGTTTTGAAAGGATACTGATATATTTATTTAATTAAAAATACAAAAAAGCAAGCCACTAAAAAATCATCCAAACTCAGAAGAACTGAAGCCTGCAGGAGCACAAGCCCTACCTTCTCAACCCTGACTACTAGAAGGAAGAGGTATCTACTCACCTACTAAACACAAGAAAATTCATTGTGAGGTTAGTCCCAAGTCCAAGCTGTCCTAGCTCTGGCCTGTTAGGACAAGAAAAAAGACCAACAGACATGCTGGGAGTAGGTGGATGGAAAAGATGGGTTGAGATGTATATCTTTGAAAATTCAGGTAAACATCCGAATTGAAATCCTAATTCAATGGCCTTAAGAAATATTTTTGTTATTGACTTCATTAGGATTTCATGCCTAGAATAGGAAGTTGATTTAATTTCAACTCTGGAACACAACAGTAATCAAACCAGTAAACACAGCCTCTTCTGAGGAAAGTTTAGGCTATTTTGTTTAATTTTTTTTTAGACTTTCATATAGCTTCATATTTTATCTTGGGGCTACAGGAGTGCTGAGAAAGTTATATTGTAGGTAGGTTGGTGTTCTTCATTCTTCTGATATGCTTGAGCACTCTATCACAATCCAGTGAGCTCATCTGAGAGTAACAGAATTAGACCACCAACAAAGTTCCCTAAACCAGAAACTAGGCTTGCTCTTGTCCTGACCTCCTTGGAAGAGTAAGCCTACTCCAAAAGCATGTGCACTTTTCCAGAGAACAAGAAAGCCTGTGCTTAAATTCTGGGATTTACAATTTTATTTTTTATTTTATTCATTGTACTCAGAAATTAACATTCTCCAGCTCATCAGGCCTTACAAAGTCCTATTCTATCTCCTTTCCATCTCTTTATCTTGTGGTCAAGAAGAGAGTGCTTGGTCACTACTTTCACCCTTGGCTATCAAGTAAAGAACTTCAGGCCTAGTCTTTTAGTGCTTAAAACCAGACACATCAGGAGCCGTCTAACATCTCATGACCATAAAAGCAGAACTTATTTTATTTAGCAAGTAAGGCCAACTAGGTTATTTAATGAAGCAAGCTTGTTGCAAATGTTAACATAGTTTGGCAGGATTTTCTTGCCTGGTGTTGCCACGCAGTTTAAAACAGATGGTAAAGCCGAGCATAAAAATCTCCCTTTTACAGCAGAACCAAACCCAGTACTGTCTGTATTATAGGCCAGAAGGCTTAATGGGGACTTCAGTAAAATGCTTAATGTAATTAAATATTTTTTTCTAATATTTTAGTTTCTTCCATTGTAACCTGAATATGATTTTTAAAGTTGCCACTGGCCTCAAATGTAACTATTTTTAACCTTTTAGAGACACTTATCATTCTTAACTTTTCTTTTTTGACTTGGTTGACATATTGTCTTGTCATTCAGAATAAGAGAAGTTTTACAGGACATTCAAGAACGGACAGGTGAACTGGCAGAGTCCCTTAGAGTAATACTACACTAGAAACATAAAGAATGTGTCTGCTGAAACTGAACTGTAATGCTGGTTCTATAGCAGAAGGCATCGTGGTTTCACTCTTATGCGTAGGAACTCTAGGTCTGTGTGCTGTCTGTCTTTAGGCTGATGTAAAAATCTGTGTAGTTGCCAGGCTGATCCTCCAGTGGCTTTATCTCAACCATGGCAAACATAGAGCCGCCTTACAGGAAGAAAGTGCAAAGACACCTGGGTCCATAGTAGTGAGCTTCCCAGATACTGTGATTAGAATGGGAGGAATATCTACCTTTTTACTGAGAAATTCAATATGATATTTGATGTTAAACCTAAATATTAGCGTATATATTTGCACATAATTTTTGTATGACTATGAACTCTGACTCAATAGTAGGATTGGGATACAGTTAGGACGCAATTAGCATATAGTTTTGCAGTTCTGTCTAACTGATGGTTGTTCTCTAGGGAAAATGGATCAAATGGATATGGGAAAGATGATGTCCCTAATCATGTGGAAAATGGCGTATCTGAAAGCTATTCATAGATGGAAGGAGAAAGAGGAAGAGAGAAGCGAACTAATGGAATTGGTAGGAAATTTTGATGCAAAAAAGCCCAACCCAGAGTATAGATGGGAGTTCTCAGGTTTAGTAGCAGCTGGGTGGTATCTAGGGACCCCTAGAATATGTCAAGGGTAACAAATGACAGTACTGGAAGTGCTAATTTGAAATGATCTCAAAATCACAGTTTCTGCTTGCTGTTGGTCTGTCCATACTAAGACACAACAGAGAAAGTGGTAAGAGAGATGCTCCTGGGGTAACCAGCACAGCCTTTAGTAATATTTCTGTGTTAGCCATCTGAAAATACCATGTTCAGCTCAGGCAGTGGAAATAGGGGAAAGTCTGCAGATGTAAACATTACAAACAAATGGGATGCAACTTAATGATATACTGTAGCATTAAGTTGTCAGATTCATATATTACTATTATGTTTCTAGTGTCTGAACTTGTGTTCAGGAGGGAAAGGTTTTATCAGTATAATAAAACAAAACAGGGTGGGTGACGAGTAGAATGCCTGAAAGAAGAGGCATTATTGGTGTTTGCTGAACACAGGTGGTCATCGATAAGAAAGGAGCTTGCAAAACTGAACTGGACTATTGCAGGCTTGTCAAATTGCAAAGAAACAACATTTAATATGTTTCAAACACATCACCAGCATGGGAAAAAATAGTCTTGTACAACATGAACTGAAATAGAAACTCAGGTGAAGAGGAAAGCTTAAAAGGCCCCGTGACCACCTGGAATGCAACAAAAATGGACAGAAATGTCTGGTTTCTCTTGACAAGAAATAGGACTGCTAAGTAATAACAGGCAAAAATGGGAGGGTCCATAGACACTTTACACTGTCAGAGGACCGAAAATGTTAGGGAAGTTCGTGTGCCTCATCAGCTGCCAAAGGACACCAAATCCTCAAGCTTTATTTGCCTTCTCTTCAACCCACTGTCATTTTAATCCTCATGAAAGATAGCAATCTCAACATCTTCCTCTGTTTGCTGTTGCAGGAGTATTTATTTACTAGGGCCACTGGGGGAAAACAAATCACAGAGAACAAATGGTTTGATGCTCTCTCACATCCCAACAAGCACAATGTTTGAAAATACCAGCTTGTGCATCACAATCCTACAATTTTGAGTAATCTGTTCTGTTATTATAGTAGAGTGGTGTCCCAAAAAATAACATAGGGCCTAATGGAGTCTCCAATGCTTCAGAAAGATGTACAAGTTATCTCATTTTCAAGGAGGTGGTGGCAATTCTTGCTTTTAGGAGAATTAATAATCAGCTATATAAATAAAAATAATACCCAAAGAAGAAAGATTATGTTTAAATTAGCATAGCATATTCCAAGTACTGTAGAATGCATATATTGTTTACAAATAAATGGTCCAAAAAATTCCACGAATGACATATGCACAAAAGGATTTAAAGTCCTGTACTGTCATTGACAGGAAATAGTTAGAATTAAAGTAGAATTTCACACCCCTCTTCTGTAATTAACAATGAATGAAAACCTTACTGAGGTAAGATATTTTCTGCAGAAAATGTAATTTTCTCCTGTGCTTTTTCCTTGGCTGCTTAAATGGAAACAATTCAGGAGCAGACCATTACTGGAGGTCAAGACTGAATCAGAATTTATTTTGATGCATATTCAAGTATCGAAGTTCAGGAGAAAAAAATGTATTAAATAATACCTTCAGATGAGAAACAAGACTTCAGATTTTGCTTTGCCTTTGCTGGGGACTTTATTCTTTCAAAATGTGTTGGCTGGCTCTCCTGAATCACAGCCCAAGCATTTTTAAATTTAATTTTATTAACTAATTTTTAACCCACCCACCAAAACGCCATTTGTGTGATAACAGCATGTGCAGGGATTCCTAAGGGATATGGAAATTAATCCCACTTCTGTGAAAAGACCTTTTAATAACTCATATGTTATTTTACCTTCTGAGTTATCAGTGGGCTTTCCTCCAGCATTTTCTAAGGAAATGTCCTTGTAGTTTGAAAAGGAAGAAAAAAAAAATGAAAAAGAAAGGAATAAGAATCTAAGAGTTTGTTCATTTTTTGTAATTTTGAGTTGGTTATACCAGACTACCTGTTTTTCAAGCAACCTTTAAAATGATGGCCTAAGAAGCAGCCTCAGACCCCTTGAAACGTTCTACAGCGTGTGTGCCCTTACAGGGTTTGTTGTAGCCACCAGCATTGCATTCACACTTCTGAATACAACCTGCCAGCACAGCAAGATTTTGACTGCTGTAAATCCTCATGTTTCCACCTTCCTCCCTTGCTCTTTTCATATGCACATATGTCGGTGACAATTTCTCCTCTTTCCCTCCTTCCTTACATCCTTTTTTCAATGGTGCTCATGGATCAATAAGACATCATGGCACTGTATGGAGCCTGAGTGATTTCTCATACAATGGCTGCTGTAACCATGTTTCAATGGGAATTGCAAATCCCCTTGTAAGAAGGAGCTGAAAATATTTTCAGTTACTAAGCCATTGCTACAAGGGCACTGAAACTCAGAAAAGGCCCAGAAACCTGAGCTACTGTGGAGGTTGAAAGGAATGGCTGCAGCCACGACACTTGATGGATCTCAGCCTTGATTACAAGAGCAGACTACTACCACCATGATTGATGAAATCCTGCTTCAGAGAGGAGATGAGGAAACAAAGTCCCAACTACTGTGCTGGGGGCAGAAGGGATGGAGGGAACCAAGGCAGAAGGGAAGTAGTCAGGAACCTGATCTAATGGCAGGGAAGCACATACGCTCGTGGGAGGTGAGAAGAAAGAAATTTTTTTTCTCCGTCAATTTTCTAATGGGTGTAAAATAAGAATTATATGAACTACAGTTGTCAGTTCCTAGAGAAATCTATTACTCTTTGCGATCAAAAAGTGAACACCAGTCGTGAATAATGGTTTCCGCCTGTGGTTTTGAGCATTTAATCCCATTTTTCAACCAGCAGGGCAGTAGTTTTCCACTATCACCTCTACTACAGGCTTGTGTTCAGTGTGCCAGTGACTCTCTCTTGCTCCATCTATGCCCTCTTCTTTCTTATGTAGCTATATACAGTCTCATAATTTAAAATTTCAAAGATGTTACTGTCTGCACTCTATCTCACTGTGCACATTTTAAATGACATTTTAAACCAATGTCTTTTTCACAAGCTCAGCCAAGATTAGACACTGAAGCCAATGAAGATTGTTTCCACTACTATACACCAAAGAGAGCTATAATTGTTTAATTTTCCAATTTTAAAATAGAAATTTTCTTATTCTTGGTTCAGTTTTCCTATGTTGCTCTTAATTAGCAGGGAGCATGTTCTGGTCCATATGCAACCAAGCTTTTGATTTAGTTTGCTTTTCTGTGAACACAAAGGATACAGGTGGCTAATGCAGTAACCTTTCACTATTGGAGGCTTAGACTGGAATTTGGTTTAGATTACAAGTGAAATGAGTTTAGTGGTCTCATCTTCACTTTTAGCAAAAAACATTTTCATTATAAAACCACTCTGTACTAACTTCTCAGACACCACAGCTTTCTCCTAGAGGAAAAACTGTGCTGGATTAGGAGCATTGAGAGTTGGAAGTGAGTTGCATTGTCAGGGTTGTGTAAAGAAGCTCATTTAGGATTAGTACCTGGTTGAATCACATTTAACAGTACTAAATAATATACATCTCTCAACTATATCACCTACAAAATTCAAATTAACTCAAAAACTATACTGCAAACACAAAGCCACAGACAAGGTAATGCAAACAGATACACGGCATATGACATGTGAATACTATACCTCCCAGAAAAACAACAGAATTTATAAACTTCTTGAATTTCTGTAACAGTTACACTGACACCCCTCTCCCAAACCCTCAAACCACAGCAACACCCACAGTCGTGCTATGCATGATTGTTACAGTTTGGGGTCAGGGCACCCCCCAAATCTGCAACAGAACACTCTCTCCTCCTCCCCACCCAAAAACGGAAGGAAGGAAGGAAGGAAATAAAGGAGAGAAATTTATCAATTAGGAAAGGAAACTAGAACAGCTTTACTAAAACAGGAAAATAATAATAACAATAATAATGAAAAAGTAAATATATACAAATATGTACAAAACCAGCATTGAACTCAACCCCCCCGATGGTAAATACATCCCCGTCCCCACTGATGCTGTGGAAGGGCCCAGCAGCAGACGGGAACCGGGAGCTGGATTCAGGGATGTGGCCCAGAACCTGGGGCCCAGCCAAGGCCTGAGCAGGGGGCTGAGGCTGGGCTGGAGGCCTCAGGGCAAAGCTTAAGCTGCCAAGGTCAAACCGAGCGAGGAAGAGTCCCGAAGCTGAGAGAGCAGCTCGATCTCAGGGAAACGATTGCGATGGGCAAAATGGCGAAAAGACCAAGAGAGATGGGGCAAGAGGGCAAGACCCTCGTGATCCCTCAGCTTTATACCAAATATGACGTATATGGATATGGAATATCTTGTTGGCTATTTAGGGTCACCTGTCCTAGTCGCTCCTCCTTGAAGGTGCAGCCTTTACTTTTCTGCACCCCCCAGTGTGGTACACAAAATCTGTCAGTGTCCTTGGTTCACATACTGTGCGATGCAGCAATGCACAGACCATCAAAACCGATCACTGCTGATAAACATCTAGCATTCAGAAAATGCTGAGACTGGGCGGAGGTCCGGTGATCAGTTTTGTATTGACCCTTATGTGATGGGCCAGGTGCGATATCGGCTCCTTATTATCCCAGCAGTGAACTGTTCCCGGCAGAGGTTGGAACACAATGGCTTGTTACTGGCTGAAGACCATCAGGGCTATATGGCCCATCAAGGGATATTTGTGCAATTGCTAATCCACTTAACATTTTGACTCCAATCCCATCTCCACACTTTACATATTAACAGACACCTGAAGTATAAATATTAGGTCTATTTCAGACCTATTTTGTGGACGAGAATTCGACACCAAAACATATGGACAGACTGACAGGTCTGCCCTCCTCGCCCATCCCAAAAGGGACACTTTTGGTAAGATTTTGTGCCTCAACTACACCGAGCTGATGTTTGTATGTCTGTATGTATTTTCCTCAGATTTATATTTTGATATTCTGCAGCTAAGTATATTTTATCACCAGCAATCTCAAAGAATCTGTATATATGTTGCGAGTGTTAATAAATTGTATTATCTGACTGCTTTTTAGTGGGCTGTTTGCGAATCCGGTGTTGGGCCTATAGCAGCGTCTACAGGCTATTTGCGCATCCAACTGCTCCCATAGAAGGGAACTTGGCATACGGCATGTGGTGTCACACCTATAGTTGAAAATGTGCTATTTGTGCATCCTACTGCTCTCGTAGGAGGGAACCAGGCCTGCAGTGTATGGGCTGCTTGTGAATCTGGTGATTAAGCTTGTAGCAACACTTCTTAATTGGCATACCTATTAAGAGACAAGTCCAGCCGCCCCTAGTCCCTCTAACCTCTGAGGATTGGCTAGAACGCAAGGGGATTTGTCTCTTACTAAATTTACCGCCCCCCCCCCCGCCCCGTTTCACGCAACATTTATTTGTTATTTGTGTAACATATACCAATCCTTGGTACTAACTATAAACATGGAGCGTTATCACTGCTAGAAGCAGACTCTGTCTGGTAAACATGCTGCTAATTTCAGACAGATTTAGCTGAAAAGTAGAAGTCATAGAACAGAATCTCTGTTCTAACCCAAACCAGGACAATGATCCTCGTATTGTCTTTTAGGCCTGCTGAAAGGATAACATGCAAAACAACAATATAGAGTCACTATCTGAAAGTGGAACCGTTCTGGCTTGCATTACCTCCCTTGTTAGCTGGAATTCTACACTATAAAGAATCCAGACCAATATGTCATAAAACCTTTGGTTTATGAACTCTCCACTTGACTTTGTGCAGCATGATTACTACGCGCTAACTGGAGCAAAACAATCTATTTGATGTGGGACCCAGTGACTACTAAAAGCTGCATTGTAGCTTTGTATGAATGCTGATCACTTGTACTACAACACAGACAGTTGCTTTCAGTCCTTAAAGTCATTTGAGATTTGCTTTTTGAAATAAATACCAAAACAGGATAGCAATCTCAGTTAAAAACGATATGCTGAGATAATTTCCATTTCCAAATGGAAGATTTTTTTTTTTCTAGAAATAAAACAGCCCCTCTAACTTGTCCATTCAAATTTGATTCAGGCTGAAGTTTAGTATGAAATTCCCCATCTTTTGAATATAACACAAATTTTACAGAATTTCACTGAAATTAGATTTCCTCAGTGTTAGTCACTCCTGTACTAACAGGCTGGGGTTGCTTAGCCTGGAGAAGAGGAGGCTCAGGGGGCACCTTATCACTCTCTACAACTACCTGAAGGGAAGTTGTAGTCAGGTGGGGGTCAAGCACTTCTCCCAGGCAACTTGTGACAAGATGAGAGGGCACGGCCTGAAGCTGCATCAGGGGAGGTTTAGGTTGGATGTTGGGAAGCACTTCCTCATGGAAAGGGTGATTAAACACTGGAATGGACTGGCCAGGGAGGTGGTGGAGTCACCATCCCTGAAGATGTTTAAGGAAAGTTTGGATGTGGCACTTAATGGCATGGTCTAGCTGATGTGGTGGTATTAGTCATAGGCTGGACATGATGATCTCAGAGGTCTATTCCAGCCTCGAGAATTTTGTGATTCCATGAATTATGTCCCCTGTTATCAACTGCTTTTTATGCAAATGGAAATCTTTAACCATATAATGGCCCAAATTAACTTCCTTATATATAAGTGAATTATGTACATGCATATACTTTCAGAAAA
>WEIS01020549.1:0-14658 GCA_013389965.1 Todus mexicanus | reverse complement strand
ATCTGTTTGAGGGTCCCTCCTCATCTCTGGATGTCGCAATTCCCACTAACAGCACTGTAAAGTCACAGAAAACTGAACAACTTTTTTATTATTAAATGCAGAGTACGAACCAGAGCACTGCTCCAAAACTTAGTTTTATTACTTGCCTTTCGCGAGTCTAGTCTTATCAGGTATGATTATGAAAGATATTCTTCATAGACATCCATAAGACTAGCAAAAATCTGGCTATCTTCGTACAGCTGAGCACAAAAAGGCTGCACCTCCACAAGAAGAACCTTGCAGCAAAACCTCCCCAGCACACCTTTTTACTGCAGACAAATCCCTTGAGCAAAGATCTTGAAAATGTGCCGAAACCAAATCCAAACATTTTATCCTTTCCCGGAGAAGAACTTTCAGCAATTCTGTTAGTCAACCAAAGCGATCTGCCAGCGCCTAGGCCAGGCTGACAAGAGATATAGATAGAGGGTATGCTACCATTTCTAGAAAACATGTTTAAGAAAAGACTTTTAGCTTACCGTTACAGACTTCAGAGTCATTCCGTGATAGGTGCCCATGGTATCGATTTTAAAGCCTTCCGTTTCTGCAAAGGAAAGAAGTCTCTTGTAAATCTTTATGAACATAGGGATGTCACGTCTGGACACATTTTTTAATTTCTTTCTGCAAGGAATGCAGCTTGCTATTGATAGTGGGTTTGGTTCTGTTCACAAAACAAAACCTGGTTAGTAATCGGGAAATCGGTGTTTTCTTTAGACAGAGGTCCATTTGGTATTTCTGCTTTCTGTAACCAGAATAAGCTTTTCCTGCTCTACAGAATCATTCAGACCACTCCAGAGAAAGGATATAAATCGAAATCTTTGTGAGAATATGTTACAACACGCACGCAGTCTCAGAAATTCTCTTCACTACAAAATGGAGAAGTACTTCACGCTCCCAGAATGCATTATAACGCAACGTAGCCAACTTGTAGTTGCATTAATTGCAAAATAGATTAAATAACAAACTGGCTTACATGCTGCCTATAAAAACATGACCATGTAAATTCACTTCTGAAATGCAGAAGAGCATCCATGTCATTGTTATATGATAAAGAGGATACAATCTGCACAAATTCACACTACCAGACTCAAGGTGATAAAAAAACCCCACATTGTTCTGGGTTTGGGTTTTTATTTGGGGTTTGTCTGGGGTTTTTTCAGTAGTTTTCATCAGACCGAATTTATGCTGAGTAAGTGCTAGAAGCCTGTCAGTGCTCAGTGACTGAACTTGCTGACACCAGCCTGTTTGCTTCTGAATACTCCTTCTTCGTCCTATTCTCAGCGCTTCAAGACCAAAGTCAGCTCCAGAATATTGCCATCAGGACTTGCAAGAAAACCTTTTTCCTTGTGTAAATTTCCTAGCCTTATGCATCTGTCACCAACTGACACCATCAACCAACCACTCAATTAATTCATATTTAAAATGCCATGATAATCCCCACTCGAACCATGACAAGCAAGCATTTGTTTACACCTAAGCAATTTGGGGGCTATTTCAGATAGACTTGGGCAAAGGCAAACAATAGTGTGCAGAAATAGCTATTTGGAAATGGAGTAGTTTGCCTTTTATTACACCACCTTCATGCAACGTATCAGCACCAAAGCATAACAGACCAAAAGCAATGCAGAATCAAAAGCAATGCTCATACCTGAAACTACAGAAATTCCAAGAAAAAGATGAGGCTTTTAAGACTGTTAGAGCTTCTTGCTCTTTAGAGTAAATTAACTTAAACTGAAACCCAGACAACCTTGAAAACAATGCAGATGCTCTGGGAAGTATCTATGGTCGCTCATCCATTCTTCCTCAGATGAGGAAGATTATCAGACACTTGTAGGAAATGAGGCAGAAAAGTTTCCAGATTTAATAACTCTCTAGTGCCTAGAAAAAGATGCCCAGGAGTTGAAAATCAATCATACTCCTCTCATCACAGAGATAGATATCTACTTGCTGAATACTGTTTTGGGTTTTCTCTTGCACCCCTCACTCTCTCGATCATGTTACCAGACCTACCACCAACTACCACGTGGAGAGTCACTATGCTACCAAGAATGTTCTGTTTTGTAGAAAGTCACCTCAGCTTCAGCCCTTCTTCATCTTGACTTCTCCAAACCAAGGGAAAAGAAGCCTATCTTTCCATTATAAATTGATATTGTCTTACCACCTTTCCCCCTAACCCCAAGATAAAATTATGCCTTGAGTCTTAGCTCAGCGCTCATACAGCTGAACT
Organism: Todus mexicanus; assembly: GCA_013389965.1. Classification (NCBI taxonomy): domain Eukaryota; kingdom Metazoa; phylum Chordata; class Aves; order Coraciiformes; family Todidae; genus Todus; species Todus mexicanus. The sequence goes on along the minus strand of WEIS01020549.1, from coordinate 12,395 downwards.
TAGAGCTAAAGTTAGTGAAGCTGCATCCAACCAACGCTTCCATGGATAATGGTTTTCTCTGTGACTATGTAGGTCACTGTTTCTCAGCAAGGAACATATTAATATTTCAGGTAACGCCTGGAACCTTGCAGAATACTTGGTAGAACTCCCCTAAGTTGAAGAGCTGCTTTTGCTGACCTGGACTGACATACACCAGAAGTGCATAATCTAGGCTAACAGCCTGTGCATTTCTGAAGGTTACCAACAGACAGACAAACGTTTCCCCTTTGCAGATTCACCTACTTTGGGTTCCTCTTGCCTATGACACAGAGAATTTCCAACTCCTTCAACCACATGTGCTTCCCAAACTCCGAAGAATACAGACACCCCTTAAAACAAGGCCAGCAAAGCAGCATTCCCCCTTTTGCCTGACCTGCGGCAGTTTCTCTCCTCTCGGTACAAATCTTGGTTCCACAATTAGTTCTACACATTTGGTCCCCATTTCAGCTACTTCTTGTTCTAATAAAACAAGCTACTCTTGTTCTAATAAAACCTTGTAGCCCTTCTCAATTAATTCAAAAACCCTAACCCAGATCTCCATCAGCACTGCAAAGGGAATGAAGGCCCACAGAGCCAGCAGCACAGTTAGAAAGCAAATCAAAGGGGAAAGAGGCAGCTGACAGGGAACAAACCCCTGCTCAACGGCCAGTGGTTTCATCTTTTGCAGCAACCGCCCAAAGTCTCTCACAAAATCTGTCCTGGTTCATTTAATGAGCCACAAGAGCCACTAACCAGAGCTCCGGCTCTCACCAGCTTCCTGCTCTCAGCCTTGTGCTGACCCTTCCTCTGAGCAGAAACAGCAGACAACTTGGATCCAAAAGAGCCACCCATTGCCTCAAGCATTAGAGCGAGTGCTCTTGCCTACTGAACGCTGCCAGTGGCCACGCTGGCGTTCCAGTGCTATTTAGTAGCTACTCCAATAGTAAATAAAACAGTTCTGATAATCTGTAAGTACTGGCATAGCACTTCTCCTTATTAATGTAAATCTAAGAGCTAATAAACGGACAAAGCAGAAATAGGTACCTACTTACATTCCTGCAGACAGTTATTGCAGCCACTATGAGGTCTACTGCCAACCCCAGGGTCTGCTACCTGCAGGTAGGATGGGAGGAGTAGAAGAAACCACCTCCCTAACTGCCTACAGCTCTCAATTTTCCTGCTTCAAACTCTCAAGCAACTGGTAAATTGAAGTCAAGCATCACCAGCTTCCAGACAACCACAGCAACCCTCCTTTAACTAGTAATAGTACAGGCAATCTTTTCTTGGAATAGCTTTTTTAACCTGATCCTCTCACATTCATGACGTGATGTTCTACCAGTCAGCCACTCACCCTTCTTGCAGAAATAAACACTGCTACAAGTGAGAGCCCTGCCACTTGCACTTTTGTGCCTTTTTATAAGGTCTCAACAATTTGTACACTTGGCCACATGCGTAGTTTGTTCAGCTCACTGTGCACACAGCCTGTGCAAAGCAGAAAATAAATGCTTCCAAGTCAGGGACTCCACGAGTTATGGCTGCATTCCCACTTCAAAAACTGCCAAGGGTGTTAGCCAGGTTAATGCAGCCGGTTGTAAAAGACGTTCAAGGACCAGGCTAGAAAGCAAAGAGGTACTTCTTCCAGAATGTTCTCTGAGGGTAGTGGCTGACCCTGATGTAGCTGCTCAAAAAGCAGACCTGTAATAATGACGGGCCACAGTAAAGAGGAGCAGAACAGCAGTGTGGAGCACCACGGGACATCCCCCTAGCATGCATAAGCATAAATGCTGTAGCACACCCTCTGCCTGAGAACATAAAAGCAATATGTTCCTCCCTGCTCTCCCAAAGGAGCTCAAACCTGTGCTGCTGAGTCATGCACCAGTACAGAGGCAAAATATTAATACCTGTTTGTAACTCTAGTTCAAAAATCACAGCTTAACTGCTTCCTCTATTGCCATCAGTGGAAATTAAAAGCCATCTACTAAGAATGGGGTATTTAAGTAGAAAAGAGCCCTTTAAATAAAAGTATTGTGATGGCAAGACTTTGGACCCTTATTTTTCAACTTGGAATTAGATGCAGAACAAGTGCTAAAAACACTTGTTGAGAATCTTCACTAAAGTTACAACAAATTTATCATATGCATTTCCCTGAGGCAAAAAGCAGTCCATATTAAATGCTTAGAATGCAGGTCTACACTAAGGAGCAGAGAAAGCAAGCAAAGCCCAACTTTTATGTATTGTGAAACTGTATTCCAATCATTTCTGTTTATCAAACAGAATGCTTTATAAGCGTTGTTAAAAACACTGACATTAACAAATGCCTTAAAAAAAAATCTTAAAAGACTAAACACAATTACTAATACTGATTCTAATGCTTCAAAAATAAACTATCATCACTTAAGACCATCTTTTCTTCTCTAGTCCTTGCATGTATTATGATCACAATTTCATAGTTCAATGACAGAAAGACTGCCAAAAGAATCATCCACTTTTCCCACATCGTTCATCACTAGTTACCTTTCTAGCATTACCATTCATCAATCTGAGTGCCTTCTCTCATTTAAAAGAATTAGATCTGGTAACGAAACTATGCATCCAAATGCATCAGCTTATCAGGCTGATTATATTGTCCATCACCATTTGGGCCTTTTTTATTTCCTTGCTCACAAGTATGGATGTTCAAAGTCCAGCTAGGCCCCTCTGCATTTTGATTCTGCACCTGCTGCAGCTCTAGCCATCCAATGTAGGTGCAAACTTGAGCACTGATACACTACCAAAAGAATAATAGCTTTAAAAAGATGGGCTCTTCTCTCAGGCAATTTGTGACAGAACAAGAGGGCACAGCCTGAAACTGCACCAGGGGAGGTTTAGGTTGGACATTAGGGAAGCACTTCCTCACAGAAAGGGTTATTAAATACTGGGATGGGCTGCCCAGGGAGGTGGTGGAGTCAACGTCCCTGGAGGTGTTCAAAAAAAGACTAGATGCCAGACTTAGTGGCAGGGTTTAGCTGGGTCTTGGTGGTAGGTCATAGGCTGGACTCGATGATCTCAGAGGTCTTTTCCAGCCTTAAACATTCTGTGATTCTAAATTAACCTGAATTTCTGGACAGAAGGTTAGGCAAATAGATGTTCTGTGGCATGGGTAAAATACCACTAGTAAAGATGCACGGCATATCACTAGTGAAGATAAAGGGCATTAGTACAGTGTCAAAGCTGAGGAGAGTAGTGTGAAGGCAAACTACAAAGGCAGAAGTAGGGAAAGTTTAGCACAGAACAGAGCTCTGTGTTGTTGAAGAGAGGAAACCATCACTGACTGTCAGTATGAAAGAAACAAAACCAATAGGAAAAAAACAGCAGTCAAGTAAAGTAATTGCAGAGATTTCACCTTCTCACCTCAAAACCATTTGAACCGTTCGGCATGATGAGTGCACTGCCAACTAATATGTTCTTCCACTGTGGAAATATCTAGGACAAGCAAGTCCTCCTGCAAGAGACATTCTAATACATTTCCTGTGGCACATATCACAGAATTTTAAGTTCAAGAATGTCAAAGGCAAGATTTCTCTCTCCTGCCTAAGCAAAGCTGCAGTAACAAGACACCCATTGGAGAGAAAGCTCCCACCTACTGACTCAGGGCTGCGTAAGCAGTTCCATTGACTGCAGGTGTAGCTGAGGAGTTGCTCTTCAAGAATAGTACTTTACAATTACCAACCCCCTCACATTTACTATTAAAGCAATCTAAACCCTTCTAGCAGCAAAGCCTGTCCCATCTGGCATGGAAAGTTTACGTAAGCCAACAAGAGAGGCATCCTGATACACTGCATCAGAAATAACAACCCATCACAAGAAGCAGGGAAATTTGGCTGCAACTCAGCAGTTTACTTAATGCATCTCATGTTAAAATTCCTAAATTTACTAGCTTAGCTCTACGAGCTTTGAATTGTTTATGCTAAGAACAAGACTGCTAATGGAAAAATTCTGCATTCAAAGAAAAAACAGTTCACCTCTTTGCTGCCTAAACTTGAAGTCTGCAAGAATCCTGTAGTATTCTATGAAACTGCAGAGAAACAATAAGCTGCAATCCTGATGGAACTAGGGGAGGACTACTGTGAATCCTTCCTATGGTTTCAGTACTTCTGAGGAAAGAGCGAACAGGGGAGACACAACAACAAAAGCTTAGTGACATTGTCTCTGTTGGCTTTGATTCTATTTTAGCCAAAACAAGTACTACGCACATTGTTACATGCACTACACAATCGCCCCTTCCACAATCTCTAGCCAACCACACACAGTCATATGCGGTAACGTGGAAACTCTTCAGAGTGACACCAATCTATAGGGTTCAACTTGATCTCAGGTGTTATCTGTCATTACTAAAAATACAGATACAACGGTATAATGACTACAAGTTATTATATGTGGAACTTAAATAACCATCCTTCTTTTCCTTCGGACTTCTTTGCCCAAATCCCCAATACTGCAGCCTTTCCATAAGCATGCCATTCTAAATTCTTCCTACATTAGCTGTAAAAAAATAATAAATCATTTTTAAGGAACAAAAAATGCCTTATTTTAGTTTTATTGATGACAGTTTCTTCTTGCACTCTCATTTCTGCACTGAATATTTGGGGACCACAACTTAATTTTGAAGGCAATCAAATTAAAAATCCTTGAAGGAATGAGTTCATTCATGATACGGTTGCAAATGATGTGCATAGTTCAGTTCTAAGCAAATCACATCATCAGTGCTGAATGGCACAGGAAAACATTAACGTCTAATTATGGCTTCTGAAAACTATTTGCACTGTGAGTTTCAAGCTAAACTAAAATGACAAAGTTGTAGTTTTCTAACACAATGCCCTAGAAGTAAACGAGATCTGCTATTTTCTAAAGTTTATTTGTAGCTGAGGAAGATACCTCAAACATCTCTAGGTCCTCTCCTAAAAGGTCCAGATCTTAATTAGTAATTCAAGTAACTTCCATAAACGCTGTATTCGTATCTTGCATAAGTCAACGTTGTATCTGAAATACATTTTCAAACACCTAATTTGTATTTCCAGTGCTAGCCTACACTTACCTAACTTAGTCCTACACCAGTGCTATTCTTAAACTACAATTTCTTTAAATACATCTAGCAAACTGCAGTGCAAAATCAACTCTACATATGACTAAACCAAACTGGAAAGTTAAGACACAAACTTGTCCAAGACAGACAGCTGAGAATTCACAGACGGGGTATATGAATGTTATTCAGTTTCCCTGAACAAAAAATGGTACTAACTTGGACAAAGCCAAACCCTGTAAAATATGCAAACTGAATTGCTCATCTCCAGTTTCAAATGGCTTTCCGCAGCATGGAAGCTCTTGCAGCCAGAAAAGAAATCCTTTGGATGTATGCATAGGAAGTTTCATTGAAGAAGAGAACGATTTGTCTGAGAACTAGAAGGAAGAGGCAACCCAGAAGCGTAGTAAAATTTGCCTTGCCTTCTGCAAGAAACACAAAACGATCCAACCTCACAACAAACACAAGATTTGCAAAATAAAAATACAGCAAGACACAAATGTGAAACAACCAGAACTGATACTAAACCAGAAAATTAAAAAAGGCAAGGAGGACAGAAGAAAATATTTGAGCTAGAAAGGCTAATCATCACTCAAGTTCAAACTTCCACTCTGGTTTAAAATAAGTGAGACTTCTTAGATACGATAAATTATTTTCATCTTCTCTCTAGAAAGGAGCTAATATTTTGTATTGTTGTTACCAGTTTGGTTTGCAATTTAAAAAGACATCACAAGCTAATAATATTTACTTGTAATTACTGGAAGCAACTTGTAAAGTAATCGTGATTGATTGAGGTTAGGCAATCTATTTCATTTTATGCACCTGACAGTCATGTTGGCAGTTCTGCTTCTTTAGAAATCACATATGACCTACCCCAAACAATTTTTCTTTCCACCCAAGAAGTTCTGGTTTTAAGCTTTCAGTCTGCTTCTTAAGAGGAAGAAGTATTTTCCAGCAAAGCCTATTTTAGATGTTATTTCCTGGAAAAGCTATCTTTAGGCATAGTTAGAGGGGTTTTTGTTCTTTCTTTTCTCAGGTTTGAAAACCGATGGCACAAAAGAAGCCCTAACTTGAACTTTAGAATTCTTCAGTCTCATTTTGTATTTTTTTTTTTTCCTTTCAAAGAAAAGCATTCTGATCAACTTACCCTCTTTGCCTTTGAATCTTTCCTGATCGTATCTGTTGTAGGCAGCTGGAATAGGTTGCTTATTTCGTAAAGTGGGATCCTAAAACGGGTTAAATTAGATTTGTAAAACATACCAAAAAGTAGTTGATGGCTTTTGAACTTCATAATGTATTACATGGAACTTCTCAAGAATATGAAATCAGTTCACTTTTGTAGGAGTTTCAATGCATTGGCAAACTTCTGATATATTTCCCTTCAACATCCACTTACAATTTATAGAAAGAGAGATTAGAAGTACATATACTGAAAGCAATGACAAAAACCTGAGGCAAAATTAGAGTAGCAGTAACAAATTACCTTAGCTAAAACCTGTAAGTTTTATAAATCACTCCGGTTTTGCAATATCTCAGGAATTACTGTGGGGAAAAGACCTGTCAACTGACAACCCATGTTTAAGCCTTCAGCCACACACACAAAATGTTCCTGGCCAGCCTGATTAAGCTAAAATTCTGATAAACCTAAAGAATAAAAACAAATTTGGAGGAATAAGAATAAGAAGCATTGTGGGGAAAAAAAAATAAAATTAAAGCGCCAACCTAGAGGCACAGTAAATACCAATTTCGTCTTCTTTTGTGGATGGTTTAGTTACGTATTCACAACTGCGCTCAATGGGACACTTGAATGGTCCCATGAGCAATTTACAAAATTCAACACAAAGCAAATATTTACATGTTGGAATTCATCTTGCTATTTAAATTTAGTTCTTTGTTCAAGGCAGTAGCAGCAAAACCAAATCCAAGTATGATTAAATGACTTTTACAGCAGACTGCCACTGAGTTCAAGCATATATTAGGTTTAATAGAACTCAGTAGTAAACACAATACAAACCAAATCCTGTCTAATACCTAGATGGACTTAAACAATAAAGCTCTAAGTCTGTCCTCCTGATTTATTGCAGGCAAAAGAAAGCTGGTTCAAGCTGTTCCCACTCATGAGTCATGTTCCAGATTCTTAAACATTTGCTATCCTATCTGTCAGAAGAACAGCAAAACATTTTGTCTGGAACGGCAGCAGTCTCATCGAATACATTTTTCGTAAATACATCCAGGATGTCGCTAGTGTTTGATAGATGCAGAAGCTGGCACTAGCAATTTAATCTCTAAGTAACAAGAACACGCTGAACAAATTAAACTAATATATTCAACTCTTTAAATACCAATAAATGCAATTCAAGTCAAAGAATATCTGCAAAGCTACGCTTGAAAGTTGTGCATTCATTGGAACTAAACTACAACAAATTTCATATTTAATAATGACACGATACTCTACTCTCACTCTTGGTGTCACAACTGTCATATTCATTGAGGGGTTGCTCTTACCGTTGGTGCTGTATTTGGCGCAGGTCTTTGCTCAGGTGCTCGGCCTTCTTCTCTGGCTTTTACTGATTGAAGAATTGCAAAAATATTCTTGGCAAAGTTCTGAAAAACATATCAGATACCTGTGAACCTTGCTGACTGGGCTTTACATAACAACGACACAGGCAGAAGACACCATTTGATGAACTTGTGCTTCACAGAAAAACGTAATTATTGCACCAGTTTTCTAAATGGATGTTTTCTGAACACTTTGCTGTGACAGAATCCAAACAGTTTTAAGGCATTGCTGCAACCCTCTATTCTTTAAGGCCCAAACTTGCTAATTATAACTGGTTTCATTACACCACAAGGTGAAACGGACTCCTCACAAAGCGCTTGTAATCTCCTTCTCCCCTCTTGCCTACTATACCCTTACAGACGCCCTTTGCAACTCCACGCTGGAGCAAGAGGAATAAAGTTTTATTCAAGATTGCCAGGACAAGTCTCACCTCTGAGGCCCAGGCTAATATATCTGCTAACGAGAGCCTGTGTGCTCACTTTGGGATTCCTGATGGGATGTGTCGGGCCCAGTCCCTCTGTCTGTCTAACCCAGTGCCACAAGCAGCTTTCCTCCACCCAAGCACATTCAAATGCTCTTAGGGCAGAGTCCTTATGAATCCTCAGGAGGCTTTCCCTGGTCCTGGTGGAGTAGCTGGGGCAAGGCAGCCAGGCAGCCACCTCCTGTGCTTTCCAGCAAGGCTCCTGAGCAGAGCAGAACATGATTCAACGAGTTGTTAATGGTTCACAGGCACAACCCCGGCACATTGTGGTGCAGTTCTTTTAATATTTATCTTGAATTACGGCTTCACTCCATTTGGCATCGCGTAATTTAAACACTAGAGTCTTTCATTTAAAATCATAGGAGGCAAGGGCAGAGCACACATTGACAAATTCTTGATTCAGGAGTGAACCAGGATAATTCCAATCATCTCATGCAGTGTTCTGTCAGATAAGCAAGTCATCGAGGCACAAATGAACAAATGATATCCATCGAGGTTTTTAAAATACATTCCTCCTGGTAATATTAGTAGAACTGCTTTATTCTAAACAAAACCGTAAATGCTAATTAAACTTTTGAAAGGCATATGCTTATTATGTTACTACTCGATAGGCATTTTAAGCTAGAGAGAGATGTGTACACAATGCGTCATTACTGTCAATTTGCAGTAGTGATTCATCAGTAAAAGAAACCTTTTATCAATTAAGGAATAGTAGAACGTATTCACAAAGCACTTCAGCTCTTCCAGAGTCTTGTATACTTAAGTGGTGTTAACACCACTGGCATTCCAAAACAAATGCATGAATTACAAAACAAAGACTTCTGGGGTGAATTTTGTAGAAATCATTTCGAGAGTGCTCTAATGCAAAGCTGCTCTCGGCTTGTTCACTTGACCTCAGTCAGCATGTTGTCAATCTGCTGCAAGCCAGAGGGGCAGGAACTGGAAGACCACCAGAAACCACTTCCAAAGGCAAAGCCCTTCCTTGAGAAAACCCAGTTCTTTTTATGAAACCTGAAAGAACTCACACAAACTGCATTTGAAGTTCTTTTCAGTGAGAAGTCTGGGGAAAAAAGCCTTTAAAGAGCTGTGAGCCATGCGTATATCACTTTTACAAGGATACTCAGAATCGGCTCCGTTCTTGAGAAGGTAAGTCTAAACTACACACTTCTACTGGGAATTCAGAAATTTCTCCCGGACTGTGGACTGGGAGGAATATCAGTCACAATTCTCTTCATTGCCGTGCTTTATCACATGATGTCTCTTGGAGACAACACAGTGCTCTTCTGAAATTCAGGAGGAAGAATTAATTAAAAAAAAAAAGAGGAGAAGGAATTTTATAAGAGTGATGGTCTATGTAGAAGCCAAGTCTTCCTTCAGTCACAAAGAAGCTACGACAACCTTTCACATCCAGATTTCATCCATAAAACTTAGTTAACATACTCTTAAGGTGAGTTTAAATTTCAAATTATTAATTTTTCAAAGGCATTTTAGCAGACTTTAATAACCTGAAATTGCATGTCCTGGACCAAATTCTAAGTTCTCACAAATAAAAACAACCCAAAACCCACAGGATTTTCTCCCATCTGCTGAAAAGAAGTCCCTAATAAGCACAGCATTACAAAGCACTCTTGCTGATGTCTTTTTTTCACAGCATGAAAATGTGGCCATGGTCTCCCAAGGCCACAACTAATATCTGTTTAGAAGGGGAGAAAACAGCAGTACTTTAACAAGCACTTGAACTAATATCATCATCCTCATGCTGTTCATTGGCTTGGTCGGGGATGTGGGATTACATTACTGTGACAGAAAAATGATGGAGTGGGAAGTCCACTCCAGGTACCAACTGATTTGCAAAGCCCTGCAGAGTTGCAAGACCGCTACATTTTCATTGTTCATCCCTTCAGAGATCAGAATATGAATATCCACTAATTCCTCCCCTACATTTAAACTTAATACTAAGTGCAATAGTTTTTACATTACCAAAAATTTCTATCTGGTGGACATAGCAGAAAATGGTTTTTTAAAAAAATAAAATACCTGTTTCTCAGCACTAAGGCTTAAAAAAAAAAATTCTGATCATCTTTTAAAAAATAATGCTTAAGAAAATTCTCAGTAGGTAAAAGGATAATCCCATTGATTTTTGTTAGTTGCCTAGAGTGCTGCTACTCCCACCAAAGTGCTCTTTGTGGATTCCAACCACATCTACATCTAATAATTCAACGCATTGGGGGGGGGGGGAAAAAAAAGAAAAAAAACCCCACAACCAAACACAAAAAAACCCAACAAGAACAAAAAAAAAAGTGGCAAAATGTTTCAGCAAGTATCAGCTCTGGCTTTTGATACTGTCTTAAATCAGGTGCTATCGTAACAGAATTTTCCAGCCATCCTCACTCATGCCTCTAAAAAGAAGAGTCATGCACCAGATATAAACTGAAAGGGAAAACAACGGTAGTCAAAAGATAATCAGTAGCAGCACGTGTGCTCAGATAAACATAGTCAATCATCTCACAGAAAAAGGGTCACACGGGTTCTTTAGGAAAGTGTGCAACAGCATGGAAACTCTCCCAATTTACTGGCACAGCTCCTCTACCCATTGTCAACACAGTGACTGCCATACACCAAGTAAAGTTACTGTCGCTAGTGTTAATTTAACACCAGGCTGTTGGACAAGAAATACCAGAGCCAGTAAGATCGGCCCGCTCTGCTAGGGAAGACTTAGTGAGGTTACAACACCAACAAAACTTCTGTAATAAAAATCCTTCCATTTAAACGTAGCACAATTTGTTCTAAAAAACCAGAATCTTCATTCAGCAACCTGTCTTGAATTTTTGTAACTAGCCATAACCCTAAAGCTCATTAACAACAGCTGCACAATAGCAGCTTTATTATGCTAGCAAAAAAAAATCCCACACAACCCCCAAACTTTTCTAATACTGATCATCAAGGAGAACTATTGATTTCAACCTCACAGAAAACAATTCTTGAGGCAAAAAAATAATTGAAGAAAAGTATACTTCATCTCAATCATCTAAACAAAAGATTCAAACTAACAGAAAACTAGAAGCATATACACTTACACAGCATGGCTTATGGGGCTTCAAAACTTTTCTAGAGCTAAGCTGTAACTAATTTTTAATCAGATTTTGCATTCTAGTATTTCACTGCAGAAAGAGGAACAACCACATCAACTCAAACTCTTATTTGAGCTGACAATTAGTAGATCTTGTTGGTTTATACAAGCACATATTGAAATCTGGAGTCTTTCATTTAAGGTATTGCTCTAGTATGCCTCAGGATCAAAGGTTGGACATGTGCAAGAGGGATATTCAGGGCCAGCTGTCCCCAGCTGTCAGGGCTATGGGAACTGTTGGTATTCTCTGCCTTGTGCTTATTCAGACCATACAAATTTCCATCCTTTCTGACCCAGGATCCTTCCTCTCCGACTCTTTCAGGTAGAAGTCACAGCTAGAATAATTGTCTTGAACTATACGGTTGTGATGTAAATTCTCCTTTTTGAATTACATATACATGCACCTCTTCCATTTTCCTTACTGGCTTTCATTTGAATAACAAGCAAAATTCACAAGATGCTCAACTGCGCTGACAGGCAAGTTTGCAGGGAGCCCATGGTACCTCTCAAAGTATTCTTTGTACACTTTTGACCTCTGCATACCATTCTATAGTAAGCTGTACAAAAAGCAGACTACTACACAGACAACTTTAAAAATAACTACCTGAAGAAAAGGTCACCTTATTTGCGCCTTGGGGACAACAGCAGTTTACAGAATTTCTCAATAAAGTACTGGAATTTATTTAGCTAACCAGCTGAAGCAGAGTACATGAATTAATTTTTTTAAACTGCCAGGTTAGGGAACCTATTAAAATTATTCATAAAACTGAACTTGTTACTAACTGCTGGGAAAAAAAAAAAAAGTAAAAATCACTTTCCTTGACAGAAAGTTACTCTGGGAATCAAGTAACAATTCTTTGTGTTCCAGTCAAGAAAGTTAATTTAAGTGTTACCATAGTCCACCACACTCAATTGAAAACGTAACTGTTAGCCCTGGTATTTGTGGACTATGTTTTCAGTCAAAAGTTCCACTCCTCACTTGTTCCATATTCACTTAAGTTTTTATACAAAAAGACAATTGAAACATTTAATCTGAAATAGCACAAAGACAAATTCAGAAGCATGAAAGAACAGCAACACTGTAATATCCTAGAGTTACAGCACAGCACAACGACTGCTCAAAAATCCCCCTCATACATAATCCAAG
>WEIS01020547.1:23392-43584 GCA_013389965.1 Todus mexicanus | reverse complement strand
GCTGAAATTTTCAATAATACAAACTGTTTTCTTTTTTGTTTTTATTATCAGCAATAATCCAAAGAGGAAAGATGAGTCATTCACAGAATTCTTTTCCATTCCGTTCGTTAATGATTGGCTTAAGGACCAGTAAGTTATTGCAGTGCTCAGAGTAACCTTTTATCCTTTTATTCTTTTTCCCCCTGCTATTCCAAAAAAGTATTAGAGCTTCAATATGTTACAATTGTGCCCTCTAAATGCCCTTTACTGTGTGCAACAAAGAACTGCATGATACTTTCTGAGTTGGTAGCATATTAGTCACAAGGTTATTTTGTACCAGAATTGTTCGCAGAGAAATTAGTTTAGAATTCTTAAACATCTTAACTGTAGAGTGCAGGGCTTTCAAATAGTCTGGTAGTATTATGAGTATCTTTATGCTGAGGAGCAAAGCTGTGTTTTCAATGCTCTTTCCTACAAAGGGTATCTTTGAGGATATACAGTCTATAAATTCTTCCTCTAACTCTAAGCAGCTGTATTAAAAGTACCTGTAATAATCCTTGGTGTCAGGATACATTTCTGCTTTTCTGCAGACATTTATGACTTTGCATCTGAGAAATGAACACTTGTTTTGGCAGCCTCAGTTGTATCCTCCTCATCATTTCTACAAAACCAAGCTGCACAGTGGTCTTGAAAGAAATGTTGCTGTCCTTGAGCCAGCAGCTTGTTTTATGACGTAGCTGTTGTATGAGAAAAGAAGAAAAGGGAAATGCTAGTCTGCAGTGAGAGAATAAGAACATCACAGGGGGCAGATTTTAAAGAAAATTCTCAATTTGAAAACTTCATTGAATGCTGCGTTGGTGGTTGATGGTGAAAACTTAGAGGCTAAAGTCTTTGTAGGTACACTATGTAAGTGGGAATTGAGCTTTCTTGAATTCCTGCCATGTGAAACTTAGAACCCCGTGGTCCCTGATCCAACAAGAGGAAAGCTCCTGGACATTCACAGGCCTTTGGAGACAAGCTGGTGATTGTGGTGTGAGCAGTTAATTTTGATTATCTTAGAAGTAGTGGTGTGGTCAAAGTTGCGTAGGACATTTCTGCAGCAAGAGATGGACATCTTCATAGCGTAACCCATTTCATCTTGACTCCAGTACCTTCAGGTACCTGCTAATGCATCACAGAACTGTTCAAACCTACCACTGGTGGGACCCTTCTGGCAGGTTCCTTTTGTAGATTGCTAGGTCTTGCCAACAAGATTCCTGTTGAAGGCCATGAATTTTGGAGTTTGGAAACTGATTATGAACTACAGTGAGGTTGCTATCCTCATTCTTAAACATACTGAAGGACCATGGATTAATAACGCAGTTTTGATACCACTGAGTTGTGAGGATGGATATTTGTAGCTAAGATAAGTATCTAAGATCACAGGTTTACAAACATTTATCTTGAAAGTAAAGCTGATATAAATAGTTCCCTTTCTCCAGTTCTTCACCTCAGCCTGCTTGTAGGCAACCTATTATTACTCGGTTTGGTAACAGTGTTTAATTATTCTGATCAGGGACCTGCTCTCAGTTAGAAATCTCTCTGCCAAATTATGAGAGGAGGGATTGTATCGCTATTTAAAATCGAGATAACGTCTCCAACCCCATTCACCTGGGAGCCTGACAAACCTCTGTATTGGCACAAACAAAGGATTAAAATGAAGGGCTCAGGGCAAGGTGAAGAGAACAAACGAGCTGGTAAGATATAGAGGTGGTGGCAGGAACTGCCAAAGTCAGCTCTGCCAACAAGAGAAATACACTGTAGAATCACAGCCTGAATGACTCATAGCTTCTGTTAGTGCTTGTGCTCCTAAATAACGTAGTGACAGCTCCACAAGGACACCCAAGTGTCAGAGTCCTACTTCAACTGATACACGCTTCATCTTAAACTCTCTAAACAAATATGAATTATTAAACAAACAGCTTTCTGTGAACTTATCTTAAAACTACAGATTTCTTAATAAACATTGCCAATGAAGTAAATGTTATTAGTGCAAAGTGAAAGACTGAGAATAAAAAAAGTGAGATTTTATTATTATGTCCTTCTGGATATGTCCTAAACAATTGAGTATTATATGCTTCCAGATAACAGATTTCAAATGTGGTTCTATGCTTTTTATTGTCATTTCTGGTTTTATTTATAAAGGAGTTTTCATTTTTTAACAGGATTTATGAATAGATAAGAGACAACATTCTAAAAAGTACTGGTCAGATTTTGATGGGAAACATCCTTATTCCAACTGTTTCGATGGTACAATAAAGAAAAAGAAGTAAAAAACGTTGCTGCAGATTTAAGGGATAAACTCTCGTGTTGCTTTTGCAGTTACTTGTGTAAATTTGGAAAGCTTTCTGAAAGGTCTGGTCAACAGGAAGGCATTTTTATACTGTGTTAAAATAGGATTTACCAGCGCAAGGTGGTCCTTATTCTTAAAAACAACCCAAAACCAAAGAACAGAGGGATATTTTTTTGTTCTATCAGAGATCCGTCTTTTTTTAATATATCCCATACTTGAGTATAGTTTTTTTGGCTCTCCTCCAGTCTCTCCAGTTTGTTCTTTGAAGCACAGGTTTTTTAAAGCATAGTCAAAGCCCCAGTCTTATGAGCCTCACTCTGCCTGATGTGCTTCTAAATGAGATCTTGCAGCCTACTTTCTTTTAGAAGGACACTCAAATGCTGCATCGATTTCCAGAATTTTAAATGCAAACATTGTGCCTTCCAAAGCTGGTTACTGGAGGCGAAGGAGCTTGTCAAATCTGAATTTGTTTCCAGCTTTAGTATTTATAGTGATTATTATGACATCAGTAAATAAAAACCTCGGTGAAGTTACCTCATCGTCCACTGTGGGCTGTGTATGACCAGTAGCACTGGCAAAATATCGCTTGGAAATCCTTGATTCGGGAAGCAGATCTCAAAAACAATAGAAGGAGCAGCCTCAACACCGACTAGTAACCTACAGTTCGTGTCCAGGAGAACACAAAACTTTGCTCTTGCCTTTGCTGCACCTTCCAGAGGACAGCAAACCGGAATGTTAACAAAAGTTTGGGGGCACTTGCTGAGATATTTACTGATGTCCCTACTCCTACATTCAAGAGTGCTGAGAAAGCCAAGGAAAGCAAATAGAATTGGAGCCTTGAATGTTTTGTACTCCTATAAATATGCTAACGAGCAACACAGTTGCCTTTTGTCAGCATTTTCCAGTGGTGTTTCTGGTTGAATAGCAGTGAAGCTCCATCGCAAGTAACCAAGCTGTATGTCCTGAACCAGGGGCAGGGAAAGAGTGGGATCTGTGTCTGTGCCTTGAGCCTCTTTAAATTGTACTTTCTGGCACAGGCAGGCTGAGTTTTTATTCTGAGTATCATGGGAGTGTCATGACCCAACTGCCTTCAGCCTAATAATGAAAGAAATATGACGAAAACAACAGAAAAAAGTCCCATGCTCTGAAAAATACAGATACCATAATAATCTACCGTCGCATGAACTTAATAATATGCCAGGCATATGGCTGTGGAAGATCAGTCTCTGTATGCAAGTTTTACAGGAGTTACAGGAACTGGAGATGTCTTTTAGAAATAAACATTCATTCACAAGAATTGATTTATCTCCATTTGCTGTGCAGAGGTATTTCCTTGATACTGACTTCAGAAGGACACATTCTGGTTTAATCTATCTGTGTGTACAAAACAAAGGGGGCAGATGGAGGGAAAATAAATTTATCATGGCTTTAATGAAGTGGACAGCTAAGATAGTTATATAGAGATATACAGAGATATATATGTCAGTAAATCTGAAGCAGTGGCTTCTGGCCAAATATCTGTATATTCATATATATATACATCGATTAATTTTTTTTTCTCCTTCCCTCCTCAATATTTTAATTAGGTGACGCCTGCTGGTCTCAGCTGCCTTTACAGTTGACTTCTTTGTCAATTCTCAGATGGCCAGTAGGGATAATTTTGCACGGGTGACTGATTTCTTTCTTTACATAACATGCCCAGTTTCTACAGGCTTTGCTTTCTGCGCACTGGTTTATCTCTAAACTGGCCATGTTGAGAATATATTTGATTCGCATCATGTGTTTTCTTTTATTTTCTTTAATAATTTGATCTTTGAATGACCTATATGATGAGGAGCACATTGAATGCTAACAGAAAAGTCCAATAAATGTATCTGTATGGATGTTATTCTATATGGATCCATGCAAAGGATTGCCATTTCAGTAATGTGGCAGAATTCAAGTTAATGAAGAAGAAATTATTTGACTTCAACTACATCTATGGGTTGGAAAATAGCTCAATGTTTATATATAAAATATTTATATTGTGTAGTGGTGTTTTATGAGCTTGAGGTTGTATGGCTACAAATCCTGATGCAATGTTGAAACCGAATTTATGTAAAGATTGTGAAAATGGCAATGAGAAAATTGAAAACGTAGTGGTGGGTTGTGACATCTTGCTGATGTTGCTGTTAGAGCACTAATTGGCGACGATTTTTGCTGCTGTTATTTTTCCGTGTTTACAGGATAGGAGGTCTGATCTAAAGTACACAAACATAGATGGAAATTTCCCTGTTGACATGAGTGGGCTTTGGAATAGGTCCATGTTTCGTTTCCTTCAGTCCAGGGCCACAAACACTCTTGCCAGATACATAAATATTGGTCCTACAAAAGCGAAGGCTTGAGGCCACACATTGTGACTTGTAAAATACGTAGCAAATACTCAAGCACGAGAGAACTGAGTTTTATCATTAAAATGGATAGGTACTCCCCAATCAGAGAGCGTATGAAGGCGGAAGAAGACCACTAGAGTTCTCAGACAGAATTTAAGACAAAAGATACTTGATCTTTCCTTGTTATGGCATATTCTCACTATTGAGACTTCTTGCTGTGCTGCCTCTAATTTGTCTCGCATTCTTGTTACCATTCACTTCTTCTGCCTCATTTTCCTGTCCGTTATGTGCCTCTGCCTCCCCACTTACCAACTTTCTCATGTTAGTTCCACGCTATTCAAGAACAACCATCATCAGAGGCAAATTAAAAGCAAACTGATTGTGACTGTTTGGCATGACAGCAGCTGTTGTATTAAAAGTTACAGGACTCCAGAAGGCCTGATTCCTGGTGTTAGAGTTCCTTCAATATTTCTAGAGATGAGCTTTCTAAAATGATAGAGAAACCTGATCACTCACTGGCTGCACCTGAGTATTCCCCTGTCACCCACACACCGGCAGCCCCGGGCACTGACGCTCTCTGTAGCCAGCTCAGTGGTCCTGCAGGCAGCTGGAGAGCTGGTGGTTGCCTTCGGTGGTTGTCTGTCGCTGTCAGAGAGCAGATTTGAATAAAAAGAGCAATTACAAAATCCTGAATTACACACAGTGAAAATTTGGCTTCATTACATTTCTTCTTATATTACCTTTTCAAGGAAGGAATCCGACCTGTTTGTAGGACAGGCTGGGAACTGACTACTGGCGGTTCTGGACGTTAACTGTGTACAAATTCTGACTGTCTGCAGCGCCCGTCAGCGTGTCCATGAGCCCCTGTGGGTTAGCTTATCTATTTTGGTGACGAGATAATGGAGGGCCTTTTTTTTCCCCCCATTACTTGAGAGTTCATTGAGAAACTCAGGTTCTGTTGGGGAGGAAGTCAGATGCACGTCTTCAATAAGAACCTGATTCAATACTTCATACATCTATTTAATGCTTTAATATCTTCTGGGTGCTAAATTCCACCTGCATAAGGTAATATAATTAGTAAGTATTTCACATAATCAAGATCTGTACAAGTTTTCTCAGAAAGCAAGAAATGTATTTCTGGAATTGAACTTTCCTCTAGTCAGTGTCTGCTTTATTCAGGTTTGGTAAAATACAATACTTACATTGTTTTACTGATGGTCTTTTACTGGCACAACTTATGTTAAGCAATATATCCAATCTCTAGATATCAGAGTAGATATCGGTGTGTTTAACGTGTGGGCTTTTAGGATTGTGCATAATCAAAGACTAACTGAGCAGAGTATCTTTGGTGTGCATTTTCCTGTCAGTTTTAATCTTCTCGGAGGTGTTCTGCTGCCTTTCGCACAAATGACGTATTCCCTCTTTCCCCAGTTCACTGCTGAGGGGTGATCGCCTCTGCTCGGATTCTATTTTTATTTGACCCGAAGCCAATTGCGAAGATTCTCTCAGACAAAACTAGGCCTGGCATGACTTCTTCGCTTTAAAGCTTCCCTGTTGAAATGATTGATATTTGCCAGTGACTGTCAGACAGAAAATTAAGTCCTGTTATTGCTTGATTTTTATATCGGCATCCCAAATTTAGTGTTAGACTGTAAACTAGGCATTTTTATAATGCGAAAATGAAAGCAAGTGAACGCTAGAGTCAGCCTTGCAGGCCGGGAGGAATCTCTGGGTGTTCTTTGGAGATGTACTCGTTCTTGTAGAAAATTGAATGGCTTTGATAGATCTGCTGTAAAATATGTAGGTCTTTCTGCGATTTTCCCACTCTTAAGTTTTGGGTTTCAAAAAGGTCAAAAATAGAGCAGAGGATGAAAGCCGACTGGCCAAACCAGCACAGTCCCACTCCCTATTTTGAAGTCCGATGAGAAGCAGCAGTGAGCTCAGGAAGGCGTACTTGTCCAGGGCTTCCCTGGAGCAATAGAAATGCTAGTTAACGTTCACAGAGCTAAAACCATTGAGCTTAATGGAGAGACTTCTTTTTGGTTTTACCTCATTTCTACTCTTCCAAACAAGCCAAGGTTTTCTTTCCCGTTAAAATAAATGTAGGCCAAACCCCAGCTGACATGATGATAAGCTCAATTTAGCTGAGTACACCGACTGAAACGGTGCAGCCCAGGTACCGTTAGATAATAGCAAAGATTGTGCTCGAAGTTGAAATGCTCCTTTGGTGAAGACAAGCCCTAAGAGAAAGAAGTCGGCGATTGTTGGAAGCTTACTAGGGCAGAGGCTAATATGAATGAAATTAAATGAAAGCAAAAGGGAAGCTGTCAAGCCTCCCAGCTTGAGCTGTAATACGCTGTAAAATAAATTTCCCGAAGAAATGGCAGAAGTAATGTTTTAGCCAGCAAATGTAAGACTGCATAAAGAGCTCGTGAATTGACGGGCTTCACTGTGTGTGTCTTTATAGCATAAATCCTACAAACAGGGACCCTGCGTGGGTTGCACGTGTCTGTGGCTGATTGCTGCGTCCAAATTCATCATGTCGGGGGCTTCCAAGTCAAAGCTGTGTTCAATCTGTGCCCCATGCAGGGAGAGTGGCTCCCAGCAGCCATTCCAACGCTGTGCCAAGTCTACCGGTTATAACGAGTATTTTCACAATTTGCGACATTATCGCCCTATAATTCATTAGCTTGAAGTTGCATTTATTATCAGTGTAACTAAGTAAATGGATTTTGTCTTGTCCTTTCCAGTGGATGCTTTCTGATTGTTATGTGTGAGAGACAAATGAACATCCATAGAAAATGGCTTTTGGGAAGCAAGATTTGGTCCAGGGATTTGAGGTTTTGTTAACAGGAGCCGGATTGTAATTCTAGTTTAGAGTGTTTCCTATTTAAAATGGTAGCAACAGAATGACCAAACATACTTTCAAATTGCTGTGTATTTTGGCTGAAAATTGTTGACTTCACATGTATTTCTGCGCCACCAGTGTCTATATGCTGTCAAAAGTGGAATTTCAGCATTTTACGAACTTGTGTAGACATTTATAAACATTTTTTCAGATCATTTTAATTGTATGTGAAATCATAATGTAAATTAATGTAGTAAAATATATTTACGTTCTGTGTATTTAATAATTGTTGTAAACATTTATAAGTCTGTTCATTGTTGCACGCACACTGAAACGTCCTCTGCTTTCCAAAGGGTGTCTGCTGCTCTCGCCCCCCTCCCTCCACCACCTCAAACCTCCCCCTAATAGTGGAAATTAGACATCTATGTAGAAGAATAAGAAAGATGACTGTGCTCAATGTGCCATTTGTATATTATTGTTTTAAATAAGTTATTATAGGGTACGTAACACTGAATGTATTTTTAAAGGAGATATTCTTTGTACATTTTATCCTTGGAGCAATAAGAAACTGTATCTTTCAAGCTCCTGAACATCCTTTCTCTTCTATACAAAACATACTGTTACAGAAGCAAATGTGTTACATTTATCAGTTGTCTGTTTACAAAACTATTTTTTTTTAAGTCCTAGGCCACCAATTCCTCTCTCTCTCCTTCTATCAGACGAAGCAGCAAGCATAATAATTCAGTCCTTCTGGAGAGGTTATCGGGTAAGAGTAATCTATAATTATTTTGCTTGATGTTGAAAACCGTAGGACTGTGAAGGCCCTAGGGAAAATCCTTATATAAATTTTAAGTAGGGGATACTATAAATAGCTGCTGAGACCCCCATGGTTCACTGGCTTTGGATGTTGCTCTGCCTTATGCCTAGTGACTACATTTTTTTCACAGGCATTTACATTGATTTAATCTCGCTGTTTTCCTCACCAACAGAAAAGCCACAGAAATTCGATTTTCAAAAGTACAATTAACACTGAACAATTTCCCTATTTTGGGGTTTGTTTTTTTTTAGTTGGTCTTTGGCTACTTGCTAAAGGGTGAAGTGTTATTTTGCTGCATGCAGGGATATGTGAGTGTGGTGATGCACAAGGAGAATTGGGGAGGTCTATTATGAAATAAAAGCATACAGAATAAAAAAGGGCAAAAAAATTGAGACCAAGAACAAGACAGGAGATGTAGGAGAGACATGAAGGCTGTTATTCAAGGAAAACAAAATGGCAAGCAGATGTTGGAAGCTGTGCTGGTAATACAATACTAATGCAACCCCCAGTTTAAGGAGGGGAAACAAGATGTGTAAAATAAATACGAAGCAAATTGGTCAATACTGTTATTTTGGTGGGTAACAGGCATGCTAACCCTAGGGTACAAAAGAAATGATTTTGAAAATCCTGAAAAGATTCTGTCAAATATTCTTTGAAAGACTCTAACACCTTCACACTTTGGAAAGAAATGGACTTGAAATTCAGGTGACTTTGGTGACAAAGAAAAGTCTTTGGCTGCCTTTATCAACATTTAAGCCTGTAAACAGCCTCCGGATAGAGCAGTAATTTCATTGCGATGAGCAGTGAGACATCTCGGCCTGTACATCAGGTGTTCTTTAAATAACAGTCAGTATCAAACACTCTGTTAAGTTTTTCTTTCCTATCTCAATATCTGAGTGGCTACCGTCATATGTCATGGAGCTAAAGATGAGGAAATATCTTGAAATGATCATCTGGACTGATAGATTTTTGTGATGCACTCTGCTTGTTTGTTTTCCTTGCTTTTTCTTTTTTTTTTCAGACAGAGATGGCACTGACACTAACGTTAATTAGCACTGACAGTATCACTGGAGGCATCTTTTCAGGGCTGGATTGCAAAGGCAGCCGTTAATCCAATAACAGTTACGTTTGTTGAACAGTGCAAGGTTGCTCAGATACCTTGTGCTTCCACCAAAGCTTCTGAAGGGCACTATCCTTCCTTGCTATATCAGCTTCAAAATGTTCCCAGCAGTATTTATCATTCTAAATCAGTTTGCAGAAATGAGAGAGAAACTGTACCTCTAAAAATTAGGGCCATAAAAAATAAGTCGGACAATAAAATTAGCCGTAATGTGTTTTAGCTGATTAGAACTGAAAGAATTTGAGGGTTTAAAAATTCAAATTTCAATTACTAATGATTTTTATTTTATATTCTGATTTTAAGAAGTTACATACATAGGGCAATGTGTTATCCTTGGGCTTGTAAATTAAAAGAACACTAAGCTGTAATGGGATTTTATTGCATCAATGATAAAGTAGGTTATGAAAACTTACCAAAGAATTTAGATGATTTGTTTTTAAAATAAATGGCTATTGGCTAACTCTGTTTTATGGTGGTTGTAACTGAACGCTTACAAACAATGCCCTTTTGAATGCTAAGGATATTATGGTGTCAGTACTTAAAGCTTTTCTGATATTTTTCCTTAAACCTTGTTTCATAATTTACAGAATTTTGAACTTTTAAGCACTATTTGGGATTAGATTCTATTTTTGAAAATAGCATTTGATGTAGAAAATCGATTTGAATTTTCTTCTTGTATAGCTGAAAAGAAGATTGCTAGTAACAGTAACTGTCAAAAAAATTGTAATATGTAAAAACTTCTTACAACTTTTACAGAAGGTAATACAGAACTGTATTAGTATAATGGGATATTATTAGAGGCTTAAGAGGTATCTGATGTCAAGTCACTGAGGAAAAGGCTTGTCTGATTTTATTGATCATGTAACCTTGTATTTCTGCTTTGCCACTGTACTCTCTGAAATACAGCAGGTTATCATCTCCTAAGTGGATTGGAAAGTGCTGGGGGAGTTAGCTGCTGTCTGTTGCATTCTTAGCTGCACTACAAAGGAGAAATTCTGGGTGGAAAGAATACTTTTGATACATAATTTATATTGTTTTCTTTACGCTGGTTTTTGTTTGGTTTTTGGTTTTGTTTTTAACTAGTGGAAAACCAAACCCCTCTCTTTTGCTCTTTAAGTATCTAGGAAAGTAGGAGAAAACCAGAGCGTATTAGAGGAGGGTAATAGACTTCAAACCACAGAGCAAATTCATGACCATGTCATGTAAGAATAAAATAAATATGAGAAATTGTCTAGAAAACTAAGTAGCCAGCTTCCTGAAAGCAAAAATGTGGCCAGGAGAAACTAAGCTTATTGCTGCTTGTTTCTACCATGTTATTCAACTTCAGCCTGAATCACTGGGATGTAAAGTCCGAAAACCTAATGACATATTAGATACCTGATATTTAGAATCATAGAATCATAGAATAATTAAGGCTGGAAAAGACCTCTGAGATCATCAAGTCCAGCCTATGACCTAACACCACCACATCAGCTAAACCCTGCCACTAAGTGTGGCATCCAGTGTGGTCTTAAACACCTCCAGGGAGGGTGACTCCACCACCTCCCTGGGCAGCCCATTCCAGTGTTTTATCCCCCTTTCTGTGAGGAAGAGCTTCCCGACATCCAACCTGAACCTCCCCTGGCGCAGCTTCAGGCCGTGCCCTCTCATCCTGGCACAAGTTGCCTGGGAGAAGAGCCTGGCCCTCAAGTGCCTATAACTTCCCTTCAGTGAGTTGTAGAGAGTGATAACATCCCAGCTGAGTCTCCTCTTCTCCAGGCTGAACAGCCCCAGCTCCCTCAGCCTCTCCTCATCAGATTTCCCCTCCAGTCCCTTCCCCAGTCTGGTCTCTCTCCTCTGGACCCGCTCCAGCCCCTCCAGATCCTTCTTGCAGTGCGGGGCCCAGAGCTGCCCCCAGTGCTCGAGGGGAGGCCTCCCCAGGGCCGAGTCCAGGGGCAGAATTCCATCCCTAGTCCTGCTGCCCACACTAGTCCCGACACAGCCCAAGATGCCATTGGCCTTCCGTGCCCCCTGGGCACAGCTGGCTCCTGTTCAGCCAGCTGAACATTTAGAAAGAACAGAAACTGTATTTTTTTAAGAATTCTATCATAATTTGAATGACACTAGGAAAAAAATCACTTACCAGTGTGTAAGATAACACTGGCATGTTCCCTTCCCGCTATGGTCAGCAGGATGGTGTCTATTCTGGATTTTCACTCTAGCACTGGAGCTGGTGATGGTGTGAATGCTGAGGCAGAGAACAGGCAACACTCTGCTAATTCATCAAATCCTGCTTAGAACAAATTGAAGTAGTAGAGTGGTAAAAGCTGTTGATGCAAAGCTACCTCGTTCTTATATTAGTAGGATCTACATCAGAACAAAAGCAATAATAGAAGAATTCAGCTTAAATGGAGTCAAGGCCTGCGACTACTGTTGTTTTGTGTGGAAGCAGAATGATGCCCTTCATGGGGGTGATTGACTGACAAAGAATAGATATCATGTAATGCGTTCCAATTACTGGAAACAACAGATTAATGGCTCTCTGGTTTGTGAAAATTGTGTGGCTGGGCTTGCCCATAAGCCTATTTGCAGCTGATAGCAGGTGTGAATGAGCTTTGTGAAATAAATGACCCTTTATGCTCCTCTTCTGCTTTATTATGTTGGTCACTGGCTTGGTTTTATAGTGTTGTGGTTTTCCAAAGGCACTAATAGCCTTCAGCATAATGCTTTAAATTTTAATTAACGCAAAGAATAAGCATCTCACTGCAATCACATTCTCCGGAGTCCTCGGTAATCAAAATGATCCCCTAATTGGCATATTTACGTTCTCAGCGGGGTTTGTCAATGATGTGGGTTTTATTTCTGTATGATTTGAAAACTGTAAACCTCAGGGATTGTGCTTTTATACCAGGCCCAGCAAGAAGGATGGATGTCATGTATTTGCACAGCCATAGCCCCATGA
The DNA here is from genome assembly GCA_013389965.1 of Todus mexicanus. Lineage (NCBI taxonomy): Eukaryota > Metazoa > Chordata > Aves > Coraciiformes > Todidae > Todus > Todus mexicanus. Next base: position 31,175 of record WEIS01020547.1, on the reverse strand, counting down.
AAAAAGTTGAATTGTCATTTTGGGTGACATGAACATATATAATTTTAGTTGCGTTTTCTGTTTTCCCTTTCCCAGGTCCGCTGTGATAGCAAAGTACAAGAGCTACGTCAGTGGCAAAAGAAGTTGAGAGAGGAGAAACACATTAGGGAGAGGGTGGAAGAATTCTGGGCTAAGCAGGAAGCCAAAGGTAAGTGAATTAAATTGGGTATTTTAATATTATTTTTTTGTACGTTGCTTTGAATTTTTATACTTTGAGTTGTATTAAAAAATAGGACACACAGTAGGACAGTAATTCCAAGCAAGAAGAGCAGGTAATGTCTGGTGGAAAGGCCCGGCTGTTTCTTTACAAGCACAGTTCGTTGCCTGTATGGTTGTAAGTGGCAATGAAAATACAGTAAAGGGCCAAAACTCAATCATGTCTGAGGACTGTGACGATGTGCTGGCACAGTGTTTCCTATTTCTGTACCAGCTACACGACATGTAAATACAGATTTTTACCCAGATGGGTGGTAGTACAGTTTTTCTGAACTGTGGGATTGCTATCTGGTAAATGTTCTACTGGCATTTTCATGGAGATATTTATAGCCTGTACAGTTCTAAAAAAAGAAAACAAACCCAAATAACCCGGTATAATTGCCAAGGGAATTGTGGCCAGATTGCTTTAAGAACCGACACTGTAGTATGTTTCCTTGTTGCCCTGATTATGGACAAGCCTTTACTGGCAGGGCCAACGTTACAGTTCGCTTACTCAGGCACAATGGTGTAATTACAGTTACTCGCCCAGTGTCTTTGTCTGCTCACGCAGGAGGATTCACTGGCTCCTCAACCAGTCTACATTTTATCAGCCTCTGTGGGCTGGCCTCAGATGTGATAGACGTAGGGATGTGAACTTCACACCGATAGATGGAGGTGACAAGAGGAGAACTGGGGAGAGAGATGGATAATGACTTCCAGCAGCCCACAGCTCGGTTACATTATGCAGAATATGAGATAGTATTCTCCTACCTGGTATTCCTGTTCATGGCTGAGGAGGTGCCAGACTGTCAGGAGTTAAAAGCCAGGGGCAAATCATGGCTTAGACCTCTTCAGCTCAGCGCACAAAAGCACAACTATTGGTGCCCTCATTTTGAGCCTGTTTTTTGTGCTACTTCACTGGGAAAGGAAAGACATTTGAATCTCTGCAGGGTGAGAGATTTTAGAATCAAGTTTCTGTGAAAGGGTTTAAAATGCTGAGTCCTGGTCAGTTAGATACCCACTATCCTGAAAAATCTACACCTCTGGATTTCAAGTGACAGAAAATTGCTGATGTGCAATACGGAATTAGGCAGGTTAATGGGAAGCCTGTGTCCTCTGTGCTGCCTAATGACCTAGGCAGCTTTTCTCTCAGCACTGTATTACTTGTGAGTCACAATTTGGAGCTCTTTCTCTTTACTGCTTCTACAGACCATGCCATTGTTTTGGCAGCTCACCTTCAGGTGCCCAATTTCTACACATTTAAAGTCTAAGCTGAGACACTGAGTATGTCCTGCTGGGTCTTTACTCAGGTGTTGTGGGTTTTTTCCTTTTTTTTATTCTCTATGCAACTGAACTGTTCTTTTTCATTAAATGGAGGAGTTGTACTCATGCACAAATACAAAATAGTGTATTCTGGAATGAAGAGCTTGATATCTTTGCAGTATGTTTTATTTTAAACTACAGTAAGAATGGTCTTACATAAAGAATTCCTATTACCATCACTGCTGTAGCAATCAGAGCTTGTTGTGACTACAGCCTTGCAATCTCCAATAACTCTACTCATCAAATCCTTTGTGGCTATTGTTAGTTTCAAAACTGCTTTTCAATAGATGATACAACCACAATTTCCCTGTGAAGCGTTGTGATTATAAAACAGCCCTTGCTCTGTAAATGTCAGAGGGACTAGCAGCAGTAACCTGAGGCACTGGAAGGCTTCTCTCACTTCTTATTGTGCATCCATTCTACTTATCCTCAGTTACAAGTAGATCAGGCTTGCAGCTAAGACAAGTAGGAGCTGAGGGTGGAGACTTGGGCAGTGTCATTTAGCGGTTGAATTGATTCAGAAAAACTGTCTCTGAAGAAATTCAATCTTTCCACAAACTATATTGATGTTGTTTTGGAAAATAACATAGCGATAAGATTTCCTTTGCTGCCTTTGCCAATTGTTTCAAAAGGAAAAACTAATTTCCTTTTAATCACTCGCACAGAAATTTCCTGTCATCAAATCAATTCTTTGAGGACTCTAGGACACACAGCTGTCTCACCACTTCAAAGAAAGTTGTAAAATTGGCCCTTTTCAATTTTCTTTTCCTTAAACCAGTGCAAGTTCGTATTGCTTATATCACGTTATCTTCCAATATTATCACATTATTCCTGTAATTCCTTAACTGAGCTCTACTAAGTTAATTTAAGAGTATCCATACATAAAACAGCCTTGGGGCCAGACAGATGGCTGCTTGGAAACAGCTGTACGAGTTGGAGAGGTTACTGTCCAGGGGTTTTCATTAGTGATCTCAGCTGTGATGCCATAATTAATTTTGTTAGTGCTCCAGCTGCTCTAATTTCTGCTGTTACTGTTCTGCTGTTTATGAATGTCATTAAACCCTGTTTCATTGTGAAGTCAGCAAGGTTAGTTTAAACTGCTTTCACCAGTGATTCAATCTAAGCCAGCTAACTTTGTACTGGAGTAGATTGTGAGCGCTCATACAATAATAGCATAACACAAAGACTTCTTAACCTTGTCTTTCTATGGATTTGGTTTAACTGAACTAATTGATACAGCTAATTCAATTAATCCCCTTTAATTAAACCACTGAGCTCTTCACATCAAGCCGACAAAGCATTTATTGTTACAGAAAAATGAGACGTTGCAAAGAAAGCGTTCAGATTCACAACCAAAAGAAAGAGAAGGAAAACATTTTTAAATAGATGCAGCAACTTATTACAAAGTTAACAATGTTAAGAATAACAGTGAAGTATCTCTTACGTTTGTATATGACTAACCCTGTTTATTAGATGCTGTAAACAGTGTTGAATCTAACTGTAGGGGTTGAATGGTGAGCTGCCAAATAGCTTGTAGAAAATGCTGACTCGAGCAGTAATGTGATTCCATTGACACTACTAGAAAGATCAGCATACCTTCCGTGAAAATATCAGCCAAAGGCTCGCTTAATGTGAGGGAACAGCCAGATCTGGCTTTGTTGTGGCTGTCGGCACAATGCTGCCTGTACCTGATTGCAAGGGTATGTTTTAGGCACAGACGTATCTTTTATTAAAATGCAGTTGCATAATCTTGACCTGCGTGATACCTAAAAAGGAACATCAAGAGGACGCTTTGGGAGGGCTTTTTCAAGTAGGGACCAAAACTCTGATTTTTACGGGGCAGCTGAGGTGATCCAGCAGCTTCCCCAGTAAAAAGGTGGTCCCGTGCTTCCTTGGCCAAGGCTTCTGCCACCCTTTCTCTTTCTCGGCGCTAGCGATCCCGGCTTCACGGTGAGTTGGTTCAGCTGGCTCACATGACAAAGAACTACTCTGCAGTTCTCTTCTGCTGCCCCTCGGCTTAGTTTTCTGCTGGATCAGCCTGAAAAACCAACTTGCCCGCTAATGACACGATCCTTACATCCAATATAAGGGAAATGGTGCAACACTAATAGAAGGAAAGAAAACTGCCTGTTTGTGATGGCTGCTCGCTTTTAGCTCAGCTAATCTGTCCTGTACCTGCTGTGTCATGTGAAACTGCAGCACTACATAGTGTGTCTGCTTGGTCTGATGGGCCAGGGTGTCACGTAGCCTCGTACAAACCAGTGATTCTCACCCTGCTTCGCAGCGTGTTTAAAGCGTCTTTTCCCCTCCCTCCACGTAGTTCTTCATTCTTCTTTCACAGTGTCTTTTATACTATTTGTTACTAGTTTTGAAAACTGTTCTAGGATAGAAAGTGTGAAAACTTTGCATGAAATTTGCTTTATAAATTAATAGCATCTCGGAGGACTATTGCCCCTTTTAATGCATGTGCCTGCTGAATTTCTTTCTGAGCGCAAAGAAAAAGGTGTGCTTCTTTCAGCCTTTACCCAAGACAGTAAAGCTACACCATTCTTAGCTGACATTCTGTTTCCTCTACTGCTCCGCTGCTGTAACATTACATTCCACAAAATGATGTATATTTAAGGTATGGTGGTTCTTACTCTTCACAGTTTCTCCTTTCAGACTGAAAATGTAGAGAGATGCACAGCACTCAGGGCTCAGTTTAGTGGCTCACAGCTCTGGACTTGTAGGGAGAAAGAGAATCCTCCCCAGTATTAGCACAGCTGATGGGATAAATTTGTTTCAGAATATTTTACAGATTTTTTTTTTTAAATATTGCCTTCTACAGAAAGTGAAGTGCAGCTAATAAATAGCCAACCTCCAGAGAATGTGAGTGAAAGCAGATGCACTGGGGCTTTTTCTTTTTTTTTTTTTTTGAAGATGATGTCTTTCTGATTTTATTATTCCAATTTGCTGAAATTACTTTAGTGTAAATATATTTAAACAGGTGATTTAATAACCTGCATGTTATTTGAGATCATGTTTGGCAGGATGTGACACTGTGGCAAGCACATAGCAAGACCTACTTTTGGTTTCATGAGGCTAATCACAGAATCGCAAAATGTTTGGGGTTGGAAGGGACCTCTAGAGATCATCCAGTCCAATCCCTCTGCCAGAGCACTATCACCTAGATGAGGTCCCACAGGAAGGCATCCAGGTGGGTTTTGACCGTTTCCAGAGAAGGAGACTCCACACCCTCTCTGGGAATCCTGTTCCAGTGTTCTACCATGAGCTGGTCTGTTCCGGAGAATGTCTTTTCCCAGCATGCAGTTATATAGGGCTGTCCATATCTATTTTGTCAGTATCCACAGCCTAAAACATCATTTTGAAACCTGGCATAATTTGCTGAAGCTTCTTGTTTTCTAGCTGGTACCCCACGTAGCTCCAGTCATATTTTTGCTTTAATGTTTCCAAGAAGAAATTAGCCTTTGCTTTTTGGTTAAGGACCTGGCGAATTTGATTTGTGCCTCCAGGCAAAGGACAAACCTCATCTCGTTGTGATCTGAGCAGTGTGTTATGCAGCTGCAGTGCTGATGAGACATCACTGGAAATGAGAATGTATTTGCCCTCCAATGAAAGGAATTTGAAAATATTTGAACTTTTTAATGAAAATACTGAAATCTTCTTTCATCAGTTATCTACTGACACTGTCACTGCGGTTATTTCTCTGCTGGTGTGCTGTTGGAATGACCAGTGCTTCTGTATACAATGTCTAGGACTTTTGGCTGCTCTATTTCCTAAGAGTTTTCTTTTCTTCTGACCTGCATAAAGTTGTGAAGAATTTATTTTAAAGAAGAAAGGTTCTTAGGGAAACTAAGAAATAAATATTCCTGGTTTTATGGCAAAAGCAATGGTGACCCTGTTAGCTAGCAGTTCTTACAGATGAACCACAGCCTTGGCTTTACAAGGGAATTCTGTAACAGTGAATGTACACAGCATATGGAAAATCAAATTAAATCAAACTGAAACAAAAAGTAATCTTCACAGCAGGTGGAGGGATTGATTTCCAAACGCGGGATGGAATATACCTTTGCGTTCCATTCCATTTTCAAGCTGTATTTCTCCTTTGGCAGCAGAAGTTATTGCTCACCTATACTGAGAGATTTGAAAAATACTTGTCATAGAAAGAATCTTTTCTCTTGGGAAGGTGCAACCAGCAATGTGCTGAAGAACTCAAAATGTGGGTGTTCTGTCACTGGAAAATCCTCAAAACTACGAATGAGATCACACATAAAGGGGGGATTGCTGGAGCAGCAAAAGATGCATGCTATCGAGAAGCAAGTAAAGGCAGGCAGGCAGTCCTTATACAGCTGTGATGTCTCCACCTGAATTATGAGGAAGGATTCAAAAGCTCAATCTGCTTACCAGGTTAAGCTGAACAGGGGAAGTCTAGTCTGCATACTTTTGAAGGATGGCTGCATGTAATCGTATCAACGTAAATAACAATATCACATCAAAGCAGAATGAATTGAGGAAGATAAATGTTAAATTCAGTCTGCAGGAAAAAAAAAGCTATGCTGTGAAACTTCTTGGAATTCATTCCATAAAGAAATAAACCTGTGAGTATAGTCATGTGCTCTAACGGATCCTTATTCATGGCTCTGCAAAATGAAGTTACAATCACATGTGTGTTTGCAGGACTGAGTAGTTTCCCTATGAAAATATTGAGAAAGGGATTAGATATAAATGGGACATCTTACACTGGGCTTAAAAAAATATTTAAAATGTGCTGTAGGTAATAATGCTGGATTAGGAAAAGACAGAGTCTAAATTCTTCAAGACTGCAGCTCTGCAGTTTATTTAGGAAAATCCAGCTCAGTAAACTGTAAGGAATTCCAGCACTTTTATGTGAGAGTTGGGGTTGTGTTTCGGTGCTTTTTCCCCACTTTCACCAACGGTGGTTGAAATGTCCTGTTTTAGAAAGATTTTAAACAAAATAGTTTTTCTCATTTCATCTTCTCCTTTTACTATAGCTGCAGTTCTTTGATTACTCTCATTATGGAGCTCTTTTAAGCGGCAACATCCCCATGTTCCATGGTTTTACACTTGTATCTGTTATTTTATATAGCATTTATGTATATATAGGTTAAGATCTGATATATTGAAGGTATTTCCTCAGATTATATTCTTTCAGGCTGAGCCATATAAACAGGTTTGAAGTGGAAGGCCACATGCTATCAGTAGGACACTGCAATTAAAAGAATGTGACTGCCTTTTTTGGAACATTATTGTATTCACAGGTAGTCGGTTGCTTCTGAAAACAAAAGCACTGCAGTCAAAATGGTTTAAAATGGGTATAAATGTGGTTGCTTTTGATTTAAAAGCCCATGTATAAGGTTTCAGTTAGAAAGACTTTTAAATTTATTTAAAAAAGAAAAAAAAATATCCAAGAACAAAGCAGCGCCGATAGCTGACTATGTGGTGGTTTTCATCAAGCCTAATTCAAGATGCTTGAGATGTTTCTGGAAGTTTAATCTTGGCACCAACAGCTGAGAATGTAGTGATAAAAGTCATAAGACTCATGATGCAGATTCTTCTTTATTGGTCCACACCCTGGACTCAGACGTCTTTGAGAAGTTACAAAGATTACAGTAACATTTAATTTCTGAAACTACGTTGGGAATGTTTGGGGGAGAGAAAAAAAAGGAAATATGATCATTTAGATAAGCTACAAAATACCGTGATCTTCTGAACTGTGCTCACCCAGGCACAGCGGTGGATCTGCAAGCACAAGTCTGAACTAATCCTCCAGTGCTAAAGCTGTATTTGTACCCATCACTCTGCAGCTGTTAATAATGATTTGGAATGGAAAACAGACAATTGCAATTTAGTGATTTTTCTGTGATTATATGAAGAAGATTATTTTTGTGGGGTTTTTTTTTGTTGTTTGCTTGTTTGTGTGTTTTAAAGGAGAGGAGAAATTATTCATGGGTCTTGTAAATTTTTTTTTTCTTCTAACCTTTTTCATGATAATAGAGAAAAAAATGGGAGCATCCTTATCAGAAATCCTGTTGATGTTTTTCTTGTTAGTTATTTAGATATGCAACCCCCAAATTTGTATTTATAGCTATGAGATGCGTTAAAAGCCTGGAGAAAAGGCTGTCACCAGTTAAAAAGTAAAACCTCCAAAGAATCCTGCAGTGAAACTAGACTTGAGACTTGGTAAAAAAAAGAAAGGGACGGGGGG
>WEIS01020547.1:344-22759 GCA_013389965.1 Todus mexicanus | reverse complement strand
TCCAGTAGATCCCTGTCTCTCTTGAACTGGGGAGCCCCAAACTGGACACAGTATTCCAGCTGTGGTCTCACCAGGGCAGAGTAGAGGAGGAGGAGAACCTCCCTAGACCTGCTGGACACAGTTTTCTTAATGCACTCCAGGATCCCATTTGCCCCCTTGGCCACAAGGGCACATTGCTGTCCCATGGAGAACTTACTATCCTCTAGGACTCCCAAGGTCTTTCTCCATGGAGCTGCTTTCCAGCAGGATGACATCCTGGTATATCCAAATGAATTCTTAATCACACAAAGTATTAGGAAGACATGGTGTATTGCACAAACAAATTCTGCTAGAGATCTTTCAGCCCTTTTTTCCCGTCTTCACTATAGGCTCTTGGCATTTGGGATTGTTCTGTATGTTTGCTCTTGCTTCCCTCATCTAATCCTAAATGAATTGAAAAAACACCTTGAACACCTTGTTTGTTCTCTAAAATCACAGAGGCAAGACTCAGCATTTTAAAAACTCGGTTGCTGATCTGGAGAATTAGGTTTGTCCTGTCACTTTTATATCCCCATTTTGCAGAAGCCTCTTGTGATCAGTGATCCTCTGCCAGTTCCATTTCAGATTCCCGAGTAGCAGGAATGTCTATGGGCATCATTTCCACTTTATTAAGCAAACAAACAAATAATAAAGTGACTAGTGACTGAAGATTTCCTGAAGCGAAAGGTTTCACTAATAATTGCATACGTGCTGACTTCCAATAGCAAGAGGCTAAAATTATACACACTTTCTGAAGAACTGTCTCTTTAAAAAGTCAGGTCTGATTTCAGAAAGATTGCTGGTGGCTCCGATTTCATGTTCAGGCTTCTTTGGCATTTCATTGGGAGGCTAGGGTGAAACTCCTTTCTATATATATTTTTTACTCTAAGCCCCCGCTAATAAGTTATTCCAATTGATTTTCTTTAATGGATTTTCATCTTCTTATAGTCTGAGTCACTGGTATTTTTCATTACTGTTTTCAACTGTTGAAATTACTAAATGTAATTCTCATAGTTCTTATGATTTGAACGAAATAGTGTGGGTGTATAAACCTTTCAGAAGCTACTGCCACAAGCCAGTTGTGTTATACAGTGGTGTATAAAGTAGGTCATAGTTGGAATGACCGAGTCTTAAGCCAGAATGTCAGTCCTGTGGGTTAAGATGAGGGAAAATTGTATTTATTATCCAAAATAGATGGTAAAGATGTTTGAACTTGATGCATATATAAATAGGACAGATGTCCAATAGCAGCTTTACAGATTTTTGAATATTCCACTCCCAGGAGCTAACTGAAACCGTAAACCCAAACACATTTAAAGCCAGTACTTCCTTTAGCCATCAGATGTGCTTCAACATTGCCACACAAACTGTGTCAGATGAGCTGCATTTCCTAGTAGGAGTAGCAAGTCAAAAATAACAGGTAACAGTTGTGCTAACCTCTTCAGGGCAACCCTCACTTCACTGCCGGGGAAATGAATCCCAGTCTCCACTAGTGCTTATTATTGTAGCGTCCTGTGATTGTGAACATGCGACTAAAGCATGGTTTAATCAGGTTTGCTCTGTATTAAAAAGGAGTAATGAGACTAGAACATAGTGCTAACAAATTCAACTGTTCTGACAGTAGAGACCATATGACCTTTCTAGACAGAAACTGTAATACTGGAAATAAGACAGAGGTTTATTTTTTTGTAACTTACACTGTCAGAGCACTTAAGGGCCTCAGTTGCTCCATCTTAGAACTTAAAACAGGATTTGATGGCTTAAAACCGTATGAAATACTGTGATCGTGCTGCCAGTGATCATGATTGTGTTACTTCTATTTCAATCTTATGTTGCACCTCCTTAAATTAGTGATTATGCATTCTCTGTAGATATTTTTCACACATTCTGTTCCACAAACATCTTGGGAGTTAAGGTGTAAGTAATTTTCATGGGAGCTGAATCCAGCCTCCTGTGGGAATGGGGTTTTTTGGCACTACCCTGAGACTGGCAGCCATGCACAGTTGCAATCACCGCTGTGTGACTGGCGTCCTTGGGCAGTTCATTCTGCCCACTTACGTCCATACGCCTTTCCTCAGCACGCAGCAAATCTCTGTAAAGAAAAGGAGATGGTCTCCATTGCAGGACAATCCCAGTTCTGCAACAGTAGGAATCTGCCAGTGCAACTGCACACAGGGACTAGGGACAGAGCAGGATAAACTGGCGACTGTGCTCTTAAAGTTCAGCTTCTAGTCCTTTTTGTAAATGCAGCTGAAAATACAAACGGGTCTTGCTCTGCTGAACAGATGATCGGAGTCCTCTCAAGTGGTTAAAATTCAACATATGAATGATGTAGGTGTAAGCTAGATGTCCATATTGACATTAACACTATTCATTGCTTTTAGGTAAGTGTTGTCCGAAAGAAATGGACTGGATTATCAGCTACTGTTAAGTTATTCTAAACTTCACAGGAGCTATGCTAAAATACATGCTAAACATCTTCCTTAAGAGTTTCAAAATATTTAAAGCAAGTTAGTTCAGTCTGAGGTGTCACAGCCTGAAAAATACATTTTTCTAATGGAAATTTCGAGTGAAAAGCCTTAGCCAGGCAGCTTCTTTCCCTATCTCTCCAGCTTATCCGAATTCTGAGGACAACTTACTTTCCTATCTGCATAGGAAGCAAGTATATGTCGAAAACGATTTAAATAACTGCCTGAAATGCAGATTTGTGCTGACAACCTGTGCTTCCTGGTTAGTGTGATGTGATTTGAAATGGTTATGCTTCGGTAACACAGGTTATGATAAGACATGGGCGCTCCTGACTAAAAGCACTGCAGCAGCTACCTAAAAAACCTGCTCATTTTAATACAAAACAGTTTGTGCGTACCCTGGGGTTTTTGAACTTGTTGCAATTTTTATGCAGTATTTGCCAAGGCCAGCCTCAGCCCAGCAGGGAATATTACATAAAGTTCAACACCATAGTTAGTACTTTGTATATGGGACATGGACAGTCACATGGGATATTTAATCCACTCTGATTTTTCTCCTTACCAGCTGTACTGGTGGTAAGGAGAACCCTCAATTCCAGAAGTGTCTTGTGCCAGCAAGGCGCTGGGCACACACTGCCTTGACCACTGTAGAACATGGGACATATCCTGCCACCGGAGTCATCGTTGGGGTTTCTAAGGGACGGTCTGTATTCCTCCTCCTCCTCCATCACTTCTCCCGTATATTTTCTATGAGCTGAGATCTTCCAAGTTGGTACCACATTGAGCACCTTAAATTAGACATGGGGCTGTTGCAGTCTCGTACTCTGGGTATGTACCAAGAGGATTTTGTTTGCTGGTTTTCAGTTCCATGCCTTGGAAGGATGACTAAGGCCTCCTGAAGCTGTAGGTACAGAAGGGGATTTTGGGGGGGTTTATTTGGCCTGCTTTGCCTCTAGCACAATGTTGATATATAAATCTCCCAACAAACTTGCTTGATGCGAAAGGTCTACAGTGCAGATGCATCTTCTGAAGTGTCGGGAGTGGAAAAAACAGATCTTCATCTTTGTAAGTTAAAAGGCAATTCGTAAAATATTTTAAGAATTAAGAACAGAATATGACAGCTGAAATCACAGAAGTAGGCGAAGGAACCAGACTGTTGTATCAGCAGAAGACAAACATTAGGTTAATCTGTATTACAGCACCCGGAAAGAATACAGAGCTTTGAAAACAGCTTTCACTAGGGGGTGGGACATTTTACTTTTATGTAGAGCTTTTGTTCATTTAGAATTGTTTACTTCAGCAAGCAACCCTGTACTCTTTGTTTGACTGATTTTTCCCATTTGGCAGACCCTTTGCAATCACATGGATAACATTCTTCGTTTCACTGAGACATAGAAAAACTATTCTTCATTGACCTTGCTTGTTGTCTTAAATGACAAAAAATATATTTATACACGAGGTGAACTGTATGACTTCATCACTGACTTTTAACTGAGAATTCTTCAAAGCAAAAACCTCAAAGAGCTGCTTTCACTTTTTTTTTTGAACGATCCTGTAACTTCTTCGTAGCAAACAACTCTGCCCTCGGCTACACATTCACAGCTCCCACGGATGGCATTGGGAACCGTGTACAAGTATCTGGTTGCTGAAGCTGTGTCGGAACAAAAAAAAATGCCATGCATAGAAAAACCAGCTTTTCTGGCTTGGGGGGGCGGAATTTTTATTCATGTATTGATTGAACAACAGAGTATTTGCTGTGGAAGCACAGATCTTTACTTCCTTTGTTTCTGTGGATGTTTAGGGGAATTAAGTATATAAGGTTTTATTTTGTATGGTTGCAGTGGGAAGCAAATTGGAAGACTCAGAAGAACATACACAAAATCATGTAACATCTTGATTGTAGTTTTCTCGCCAATAGCACAAAACACAGACCTCATGGACTGAACTTTAGTATTACGGTTTTACATGTGAGGTGGTGTAAATCAAAGGGAGATTAAGTAAGGACCCAGCATGCCAAGACAAAATCCAGTCCTACTTTAAGAGAGCACGAATCTGTTAAAACAAACGGAATTGTGCACGCCTAGCCAAAAATCTTGAGTCTGTGTTTATTTCGTGTTCCTGAATGCTCCCTTGCAAGCTCTTCCGACTGAGAGAAAACTCTGGATGAACTAAATGGGGTATACCCACATGTAGGCAAGTGTTAAAACTAAGGCAAAAGTTTTCATGGAGCATAAAGTGGAGTTAGCTTCCCTGACTTGTGCAGAGCTGTGACGATCTGCACCAATCCAGACGCTGTTCATAAGGGTCTAGTTGTCAGAAACGCTGCAGTGCCTCTGCAATTCCAAGCGAAGGCAATGCATGCTGGGGTTGCTCAGCATTTCTGCAGGGGAAAAGAAATCAAAGGCCTTTTTGTTACCACTTAGCACATGTGCTGAGGAAGTGTAAAATGAAGATCATGGTGATAGCATTTTCAGTGACCTTGTGTATGTGTACTTATGTAAGGTGCAAGCAGAATAAAAATCACATTAGGCCCCCTGCTAAGGAGCCCTCATTATTTTTTTAACTGAGTCTTGTCAAGCACAGTGGTATGCAGGTCTTTATAATTTTGCAATTAGAGAAAATATTTGCAGTTCTACTACTCATTCCGTACAAGTCAAACAAAGGCCCAGTTGTTTTGAATGAAAGCATGATAAAACACAGATAGATACCCTCAAGCTCTTGCTGTGGTCCAGTGTGGATTTCTTCCATCAGAAGAAGATTTTTACATCCGTTCTTTCTTTACATCCATTCTTTTTTACATCCACTTTTCAGATCCATTCATTTTTACGTCCATTCTTACACAGATTGTCTTCTCTGTTACACCAGTACCCACCCCTCATTTGTTTTACCCAGTTGGTGATGCTGGTTGTTGCACCAGATCTGGAAAAATCAAATAATGTGAAAAAACCCCTCTCAACGTGCATTCTTCAATCTCAGTTGTATGATCTTATCCCCTCCTTTTCACAGGCACTAACAACTGAGCCAGTCCAGGAAACTGCTGAGCCAACGAGGGGGAAAAAATATCACTTGCAGCGTTAAAGAATTTGGCTGCTCACCTCCTTGACTGGCTCATCATGGGTTTGATAGGTGCCAGAGCTAAGGGTGAATGTGAGAGTGTGGCCAAAGGTGGAGGAATGTAGCCCTGACCTCTAGGAGCCAGTTTTCTTTAGCTGAACTTAGCTTAGATGCAGAATTGCACGCCCAGTATCACCACAGGACAAGGCTGGCTGTAGCACCGTTAGTTCAGTGTAACGGAAAAAAATTAGGTGGATTTTAACACAAAGTTAACACAAACATTGTAAGTAAATAGTAAAGCCTTTATTCTCGTTAAGAACAGCATTTTGAAAATAAAACATTTGCCCATGCTTTACAACCTTTGTAGTTTTGTATACTTATGTACAGTCATCATGGTACACATTGATTGTCTTGAAAATCCTTTAAAGATGTACTTAATAAGATACCAGTATGCAACAATCGGCGGAAAAAAAGGGTACGTTATAAAACACACATTAATACATTTAATAAATATATATTATCTATCAAAAATGAGCTTGAGCTCTCATCAATTAATAAAAAGCACCTGCTTTGTAATCCTGTAAGTTGGTAGAAGAGTCCAATTGTTTCATTATAAAAGCTACAGTGCTCCCTTTTGCGTGGCCTTTAGTTAGACCCAAGGCATCGAGCTCAAACAAAGCCAACCAAGATGCCCGTGTTTAGACTAAACCCAGAAACATCTAGTTCTATAGTGTTTCATGTACCTTGCTCAAAGAAACGTATCTATATATTTATTGAGAGCGTTTTTCTAAACATGCTACATATTTTCTGGCAAGTGTCGAACACCCTCAACTCCTCAGAAAGCAGGACAGGATCTGTCAAGTATGGCTTTGAACTTCTGTCCAGCCATTGATCAAAAGCCAGTTATTATAAATCTTGTTTCAGTACTAAGTTTTTTTCAGATGCTCTGCAATTTCATTTTTCTGCATGGAAACACCATGAGCACGTAACCATCAAGGGACAACAGAGTAGCTTTTATACTATAAAAGCTAATTATTATCATTAACTGAACTGTGAAAGGCTTGTGCTTACTTATTATGTTGTTCACAGATGCTCTACATTCTAGGTAACTTTCATAAAAGGCAAGAGTAAACAATTTGTTTACTGTAACAAAAATATAAGTTAACATAAAGGTGCCTTTCTTCAATTACAGTTTTTTGGGGGGGCATTTTACATCACAGACTAGTGACTTACAAAAAAAACCCGTTGCTTATTACTAATTGTAGAAAGTTGGAAAATAAAGACCCTCCTAATCTACTGCCACACCTTCACCACCACAAATTAAACCCAATCCTGCTAATTTTTAATTTTGTGAGTAGTCCACATGACTAAGCCAATGAGACTAGTCACGTGAATAGCGGTTTGTAGGACCTGGCCACATCTTTGTGTAAGGCCTCAAATTCCAAACAACTTCATCAGGAGCAGGATTGGGAACTCTATTTATCAATTCAGTCACATCTAGAAAAAAAAAAACAAACAACAAAAAGTTTCTTAAGATAACTATATCATCTTGTACAGATTTTGTCCAAGGTCTGTAAAATGTGTATTATCATTCATAAATCTTGGTTGTAGCATGATAAATTTGTAAAAGAAAGCTGTCCTACCATTTATGCCATGGTCATCTTATATGTTCTTACACTGGAGTTTTATGTTGTTGGTTTTTCTAACTGTTTTTTTTGATTGTTTGTGGGTTTTGGTTTTGTTTTGTTTGTATGGGGTTTTTTAAAGCAAAAATTCTGCAGGCAAATGGCAGTAATAGGTTTTTCATTGTACCAAATGATGCCTCTTTTGGGTAACTATCGTTACCTTAAATACTGTGTTATCTGATCAAAGCTTTGCTTAAAGCAAACTGTATTTCTAAGTCACTGGATAGCATGCAATATCCACCCCTACCCTACTTGGTTACTAAGGCCATCTAGTTACTTACAAAATAAAATAAGCAATCCCTAAAACAAGCACATGCTTCCTTTGCCTCGAGGAGGGAAGGGCAGGGGGGAGCTAACATGCTCCTTTACTCATGCATTACGAAAAAACAGTGCTTCTGGAAGAGAAGGGCTTTGAAATAAAACCCCATAAGATGATCATGGCAAGAATGGCAATATATATATTTTTTCCATATATATATATACACATATATATCTGTGTGCAACACTTAGGGACTGGTCTTGCAGCCTCTGTACCTGTACGTAGACCTACTGGTATTGATGGGGCTACTCGTGGGAGTACAAGTCTGCAGGACTAGGTTCCTAATTCAGTAGAAATGGAGGTACACGAAGAATCAGGAAGACTCTTGAAAAATAAAAAGCTCGTCTTTCTTTTGCAGTATACAGCAAGTAACTTCTTTCAGTGAAGCTACCAAGCTATTTTGTTATTTGTACATTATATTTTTTTAGTTTGAAAATATATTTTTTTTTTATTACAGCATATGCAAAGTTTAATTGTTATATGTTTCCTACGCCCTCAAGTAAAAACCATTAGCTTTTAGTATCAAGGAAAGCTAAGATTAACATTGGCCAAACAGTGAGGATACAATGATGTTTTCAATGTCCGATATGTATTAAATGTTAAATAAAGGAATGATTGCTTAAACATAATGAAAAACCATGGGACAAACAATGGGCAATGGGAACCTTTTAAATAATCTGGAAAAAACGAAGATAAAAAGCTTTGAGAAAGTCTGTCTTCTATCAACTCAAAAACGTGGAGGGGAGGAGTAGAGAAGAAACCACCTTAAACAAAACAAAACCAACAACAAACCACCTCCAGCACGGAGAGTCTACGAGCTAGGCACTAAAATGCACAACCACATTTAAATGCACAAACAACTGCAGTCAAGGGGACGACTCATAGGAACAGGAATTAGAAAGGGAGGTCTCGACCCTATCTGCTGCTGACTTTCTCCCGGGAGGTGGTCAGGCCTTCTCGGCTGCCACCGCTCTCCTGCTTGACACGATCTGCCCAACAGAACAGGCTGGCTCGGGCACTACAGGGGGTTGCCTTTAATCCACCACCACAACGAACTCCTGCTGGCCAACTCAAGTCATGTTCTCTCCCCAGCTAAGTCCTTGCAAAAGGATATCCCTCCAAAGTTTCACTTCACGGCTTCATCTGTAGGAGCTGTGAGGGTGCCCACAGCTCTTTGCTCGCACCCAGGGTTGAAGCTGGAATAACTGGGAACTGATCCCCTGCAGCCGAGGAGAGCTGCCTCTCTGCTGGACCTATGCTTTTGCTCTCTGCCTCAAGAAGCTCCATAACTTGCATGAGACGTGCATAGACCTTTCACCCCTCCAGAACTGCATTTCCTACACCAGCTTTTGAAAGAGAAGAGTATCAGCCTACAGCCTAATAGTAATCTAGTTGCCACAGAGTGACGATGCTTTGACTACACATGATGCTACGTGACTTTACAGTACAGCAAGATCATGAAGCGAACAAGGTACTTCTCATGATGTTGGAAATGAAGGGAAAAGGAGCAAAATGGAAAGAAATCCTGCATGTTTTCACACTGTAGTGGCAGTCTCTTGTGGCAACGTTAATTAAGTTTAGGTGAGAGGAGGGTATTTAGCAAGCAATTGGTAACCAACAACACCAGGCTTGCCTCGCACGCTAGTTACAGACAAGAGAGTATCTTACATTTCGGAATACAACATCCGTCTCTTCCAATTTAAGGTGTGCCTACTCCTAGTTTGAACCGGATTCAGTTGTACAACTTTTTTTTTGCAATTATCAGTCCAGTGGTGTTCGCATTTAGACAAAATCCTCTGTAGGATTTCGAAAGCTCCTGGATGTTTTGTTGCTTTGTTCTGGTACTGTTACGGATTCCTCCCTCAAAGACACACTGCCAGGGAACAACATCTGCAACAAGGATTCTTATTCTCTACAGCCTACAGCCTTTCACCAGAGGTGTCGTCCAGTGTAACTTGGCGGAGCAGTTGGTATCTGGAAATAAGGATAATAAACCCATAACTGAGAGTTCTAGTCTGTTCAAAAATCAGTGTCATCATGCTACATGTACACAACAGCTTTCCAGACAGTAGTTCCAGCAAAAGTAATACAAACAAACTCATCTTCCACCCATACAGTGCATTTACCTTGCCGTAAAAAACATGACTATACATACACATTCATCTCGCATTTTACTATCTGAGGTTCTCCATTCAGCTTTGTAGCCACCTCAAAACAAAGCAAAACAAACACACCCAGAACAAATGCTCTAGCTTCTCATCCTTAAACTGCCTTTTCCCTGAGCTGCATATTCTGCTATCAGAAAACGTAGGCAGAGATGAATCCAAGCATCAGGAATAGATGAATCCAAACATCAGAAGGATGCTACTCGTTACTGACAGCCTCTTCATTTTATTCAAGTTGATAGGTTTCCCACTGTCTTACCCACACAGGAGAATCCTTGTATCTAAGTCCCTCTTGTTCACTAAAATCATCCAAAACTTTACCCATTTAAAAACAAAAGAGATCTGCAATCGGTTCGCATTCTTTGGTTTTAAATGTAGAGACTGAGTTATGGAATCAGCTTATGACCCAAAATAAAGAAAACCCAACTCACATGAGTATAAACCGGCTCATGGGTAGATTTTTTAAGAAGCATGTAGGTATGCATGAAAAATATGGGGATGAAAAGTCTTCTTTTTCAACAGTATGCTTGCTGTATGAAATGTCTTCAAGTGCAAATTATACATCATGTGAAAAACGTTTAGAAAGTCTGTTTGGCATCAGATCATTCAGCCATTCTTACAACAACCAGGCTGCAGAAAGCCAGGTCTATCCAAGAATGGCATGCCAAAATATTGTCTAAGAGGAAAAATCAATGCTATTAACATTAAAATATTCTATATTCTTCTTTAGTGAGTCCTTTTCCAAGAAACGTACACATCTGTAACTTACTTACAAAGAATTAACATTCATTTTACAAGAAAAGGGAAGATATATGAGAGACCACCGCTATCTGCAACAATGATTCTTATTTAAAGTAACGTACTGGCCTGGAAACATTTGTGTGACTCACAGCATCTTGAAAGAAAAATCAGGTTAGAAACGGTGTCACTTAATAGTTCCGTTAACTACCTGAACAGAAATTAGATTTGAAAGGGCCATTGAACATGTAGTCTCACCAAAGAATAAGCTACACTGCAAAATGTGAATGGCCAAGTAAAGAAATGCAAAATACTTGGTAATTACATCTTTTCTAGAGGGAAGGGAAGCATTACATGCATACTTGCTGCCCGGATTTTCACTGAATAGCTTTCCCCCCTGCTGTGAATAAGCCAAAAGCAGGTTTTTCAATTAGCAGTGGTTGCATATATCAGGGCATATCAAAGATTTCTAAAATCATCACATTTTGATACTTACAGTCCCACCATTTAGCACAACTGCCATCTCAGTTGGCTGATAAACATTGCTTCTAAAAGGAGCGCTAGGTCTGCTTCCCAAACTGCCGTTTCGAAATCCTGCC
This sequence comes from Todus mexicanus, assembly GCA_013389965.1. NCBI lineage: Eukaryota > Metazoa > Chordata > Aves > Coraciiformes > Todidae > Todus > Todus mexicanus. Next base: position 11,713 of record WEIS01020547.1, on the reverse strand, counting down.
GTTCTTAGCGCTGTGTTTAGAAAAGAGAGATCGTTCTTAGGGACACAATTCATGCTCGGCGTCTCCTTTGAAATCATCACGGTACCTTGCTCCCAGTTTAGATATTGGGAACTTTGGCCACTGATCTTAAACTTTCATGTTGCCATCCCAAGTTTCACATGGCTTTTGACCAGCAGCTTTTCTTAGATAGCTGGGGATGGATCTCAGAAGAATCCGTTTTATATAAAACAAAGTCTTTGCTGCGGAATGAAACAAAAATGTACTGGAACCGAATTTTTGAAGTTTGCTTAGTCTCATTTCTCTAGGAGCTAAATGGCTAAATGTCTTCAATGGCCAAACCTCTGATGTATCTTGTGCAGTGTATTTTGCAAAGTGCTCGCTGTGTTGGTCTGGATACTGTGGGGTTAAGCAGGATGCTATTACATTTTGCTTTCTGTTAGATTCAAAGGACAGAGATCCAAAACATTGCTGGAGCCAGTAAGCATGCTCACAACCCCCCTGAGCATTACTTCAGCATGACTAGCATATAAGGATTTTCCAGATGTTTCAGATTATATTTACTCTGAGAAACGAGAAATATGAAGTAAATACTGCTTTCGATTAGCTTCAACATGGCAAACGACTGACGCAGAAGTGAAGATACTGACTGCCCTGAATATTTATACCAGAAATACGTGAGGCTCTCCATTAATTTTAGCACAACTTTGGCTTCAAGATGTGTATTCTGAATGAGAGAGATGCATAGTTAGAGATACGCTGCTTCCTCCCTAAACCAGTCTGGGGACTGGCACATACAAACTCTCTTTTTACTTCAGAGGTAAATGACTGAATTCAGATGTGCCCGGGGAACAAAGCTCATTTATCCACAGGACTTGCGTGGCTACAACGGGCAATGCTCATCTGTGAGCTGGTAAATAGAAACACGCCTCGCTCGGGCACCTGGGGCAACAATTTCTCTTAGATTTAATTCAAATTACAATTCTGCACTCTGGTTGAAATTGTGAATGGGCTCAAGTTTACAAGAATTTCAGCATCGACTTTAATGAAGTCGGGATTTAATAGTTGCACTGTGTGGAACAAGCTGTAAATGGATCTGACTGCCATATGCCGTCGTCTCTCCACAGCTACTCCTCTCTCTGGGATTTGTGCACAGAGATGGAGAACGGTGTGGATTTAGTACAGAAATTGAGAAAGGCAGCCCTGCAAATACTCAGTTGTTGACTTCAGATACACCCAGACCCTCGCTTGCTCTGTATTTTTAAATGAGATATTTTTGAAGATCACTAGATGAAAATGCCTAAACTAGAATGATGTATTTTTTATTTTCTATTTAACCATCTCAGGGTCAGTAGTATTCTTTCTTGGTAGCTTGGCATCTTACCATGTGTTAAATGACTGCACTGGTGCTCCCTACTACACCTAAAGGAAAATAATCTCCTTGTAATGTAAACTACCATAAAAATATTTACGCAAAATTTCCATGGTCATTTCAAAGTTACGTTAAAGAACCAGTAAATTCAATTTCACATTGCTAAATTTTCCTTCCCTATTATTGCAGTAAGTCTAAATTTCTTTTAACATGAGAACTAGAGACAAAGCTTGTGGACGAAACATCATTTGGGAATTTTCCTCTCATGCCAGTCTCACCATTTTTCCTTGTACTTTTTTCCATTCCTATTAAATACATCTACTTGCACAGAGTATGTCTAGGTTAAAAAATAATAGTGCCAAGAAGATTTGAGACAATGTCATGTCAAAGGCTCCTCTTAACACGTATTTTAAATGTTGTTAACTTTGTTTTTCGATGTTGGCTCTGCGGGGACTCGTAATACTAAAAGTTATGATATGAAATTCATGAGTAGCAAAGCTGCTTGGGCTTGGGTTTCTCGGCAGCTGTGGCATTCTAACATTTCACAGCCAGATTTTTCATGTATAAGGCAAATTCCAGAGAGCACCACGAACTCATTCATGTTGCCTTTTTCCAGGGTTTCTAAATACTTTACTATCATTTTTAAAAGACACAGGTATGAAAATGACTCTTCTAAGTACATATCTTAACTTTCTCACCATCCCAGATTAGGATGTTGTTTCAATAACTGACTTTGAAATAGCTTTGCTTTATTATATGCTTAATTATATTCCTGAAAAAAACAGCTCTTGTTGTTAGGTATAACTTGGAGCTACATTTTGCTAAGAAAGACAGAAACATATGCTTGTTCGAATGCATAATTTAAAGGTTGTTCAGATTCTTAAAATGCTGCTTAAAATCCTTTTTTTTAAAAAGGAGCAAAATTACTAAATTACTTTATACCACAATTAATGGAAATAACAAGAATGAATGGAAAATATATTCACTTTACAACTAGTAGATTTTAATTTCTTAAACATCGTTCTTAAGCTTAATTGAAGAAAGGACCCTTCCTTTAATTTCTAACTCTTCATGATGAATTATTGAATTGAGGTTAATTAAATGAATAGAAGAAGAGAAGGTTCTCGACATACCTGCAGAGAGCCAACTGCAAATAGACTCCAGGTGCTTAGCCACTGCCAACCATCACTACAGTGATCTGACATCAATTAACACTTCAGCAGCCATCATATGTGACTGGATTATTACCTGGATTTATTTTCAGTCTCTACCATGCTAGTTAAGTTTTGTCTCCAGACTCTGTTGTCATAAGTCTGTGCCTACAGAACCCCTGTAAAGGAATAATCAATCTGGTTTGGTTTATTAAAAATGTATGTATCCTTCTCCCACTTGCCATAGGAATAGGAATGACGCGCATTTGTTACGATAAATATTAATGAGGGTGTGAGATAAGGAAATCTATTTTGTATTGCACTGGGTGAGATTCAGATAGATGAAACCAGAATGTAACCGGCGCTATAATAGACACTATAATGATTTTATAGATATCACACCTCTGCCTGTTTCACTAACAAAAATTAATTCCTGAATGACTAGATCAAAAAGGAGCTTCCAGTTCTTTTTTAAAACGTATTTGTGAATGGGAATAATAGCGAGTGAAAGGTCCAGTTTTGATCTCAGATCTGCCTTAGTCAGAAATAGTTGAAGCCACTGAAGTTACCTTCCTACGAAATTAGTTTCATGGGAGATGGAGGACAGTAACGCAAAAAATAAATGACTGCTTTTACAGTCCATCGTGAAGCTGCCTCTGCTGCTCTGGAACATTAGTAATAAGCAACCATTCTTTTAGCCATGCAAGTATTTTGTTGTTTTACCACTGCCCTTGGTATGTACTTACAGAACTTAACTCTTTTTTTGTTCAAAGCTTCCATACTGGAAGGAGACTTTTAAAGTTCCTGCTAAAACACCGAGAAGAAAAACGCTTTCCTGACCCAACATTGTGCCAGTCAAGAGTGTTCTTTTCCTCTGTGTCTGGTCTATATCCAGAGGAAACATCAAAGCCAGAGGAAATCAAAGATGCATAAAGATGAACAGGAAGGTGAAGTGCCTGGAGAGCGCGCCCCAAGCCTTCTTTTGGGGGCTGCCAAAGCAATGTGGTAACACTTGGCTGGGATGCCAAAGTCCTCTTCTCAATTAGAGTGAATAAAAAGCAGCGTGACTAGTAAGGAAATCTTTAAGTGAGGGACTGTCCCAGCCTGAAGCACCACCACAGAGCACCACCAGGCTCCTGCTTCCCACCATCAGCCTCCCTGGGTATTTGCTGATACGATTTAGCTGTTCAGCAATGGTTTGGATCTCTTCAGCAACCAGTTGTTGCTGGGGCCCTTTCAGTAACCACTCAAAACCATTTTCCCTGCAAATTTTAATGATGTGTCATCACATCTTGTTCCATGTCACCAAACAGCTATGACAAGGAAAGCAACCGTTACCTTGAAACCCCTGTCTATGGATACTCCGTTCAGACGTTGAAACCTTCCGAACAAAGACTCTTTGAACTCGTCTATGAGCCACTTTGCATTTTTCCCCCACACTGTCACAGTGACACTAAATCTCATTTTAATGGCAATATAATAAATAATAATTATTTTGTTGCTCAAGAGGCTGAACATTTTATACCATAGAACACTTAATCTTTTTTCTTGTTGTTTTTTATTAAAACATTTCATATTAAATGTTGTTAGCTGACAATAACAAAAAAATGTCATTTAAACTATTTTAAAATAGAGGCCATTTCTTCCACTTTTTTTTTTTTTTTTAATCTTTCGTGTTGATTTTGCACTTGAAATCGTTCAGGTTTTCAATGAAAAAACAGCATGCAGAAGAATAATTTTAACCAAGCGATTTTCTGTATCGCATTTTTTCCACTTATCTCCCCCCACTTGGTGACATCCTAAAGAAAACTGCCGAAGGGAACAATATGTTGTGTGCAAAATATGGCATTTGTCATGACCCTCGCTCTGAACAGCTGAAAAATGGTCTCATGCAGCTGATTTTCTTGGCTACTTCAAAAAAATATAGTCCTCTATAGTAAATTCTTACCTGCATTATGCTCATCCATTGAAAAGGCTTTATTTTCCATGTAGCTCCGAGGAAGCTGTATATCTTCCTCAAAAGCAGTTTCACGCATCCTTGGCTGTGAAGTATCAAAATAATTGGGAGTGTTTTCCTGCTGTGATGGAAGGATGGTACAGTGGACCTCTGGGATGGCATGAAAAATAACAAACACCCAGCCACTGGACACCAGTGCAATAGCAAGAGTGGGATCACTCCATTTGTCTCTTCTCTTTAGCTCAGCATTACCAAAGAGGTACATAGTCATCCAGGCCACCCAAATCAGAATGGAAAAAAAAAGCGTTATAATGAGGCATACTCCGTTTTTCTTCCATTTCTTAAACTTTCCACAGAGAGTGAAAAGAGAAAATCCCATGGTAAATACCATCAGGAACATAACGTAAATCAAAGCCATAGCAAAATCCATCGGTTCGTAGCTGCAGGCCAACTTGTTATCTCTGACAACTGTCAGTATTAACCACTCGGTTGCAATAATGACCTGCACGAGCATCAGGCAGATTGCCACCCCAGCTAGATGCCAGCCAGATGGACTTTTCCCATGTCGAACTAGTCTACGAAGTCTCCAGGCTTGAGCTAGCAAGCACGAGAAGCACAAAGCAAAGATAACTCCCCATAGAAATCTTCGGGTGGAGCACACCATTTCATCTTCTTGTATGATGAAAGCAAACGTCAGCCCAAACAGTCCGAGAGTCCCAAAAAGAAAGAGGAAGTGCATTCCCAGGGGGCTCTTCTTCTCCTTGTCCTTGATGAAGGGCAGCCTCACCAGCAGAATCAGCATCAGCAGTAATGTGGTCAGCACACCCGCCCCCGCCACGGCCTCCACCACTATTCCCCAGATGGCATCCAGGTCACACAGGTAAATGTACTGAGGGAGAAGATCCAGTCCGCACCCTCGAGACGTACTTGAGTTTTCAGAAGAGCCATAGCTGATCACGAAGAGGAGGAAGAAACCAATCGCTCGGTAGGTTTGCATTTTTCTGTCTTGAGACAACAAAAATATTCGTTTGTTTAGCTACGGTTCACTTTGGGGCGGTTCACAGCAATTGGAAGCGCAGCTTGTTTCAGTAGCCCTGCTTCCTGGTTTCTTTGCGCTGGATTTGCAGCTGGCAGCGCCTACCCCTGTGCCCTTTGCTGCCCTCCCAGGAAGCTGCTTTGGCCTGTTGCGCTCAGAACACAAACTGACTCATCTCTTGTGTTTGCACAGATTGAGAATCACATCTCCAAACACCGCCCTTGCAAATCTTCTAAAATACAACCAGAAGTAATGTATCCTGTTGCAAAAGAATATGTGATCTACAGCACTTTATTGTTCAAGTTCAGGTATTACAGAATGGGTACCTTGCACTGGGCCTGATGCAAGTTGTATCAGAATGAGGCTGTTTCACAGCCTGGCTCCTTTTATAGGAATAAGGGCAGAGTCAAAACCACTTCAGTTTTTTAAGAATAGAGCAATTCCAGTGAAAAAAAAAGCGCACAATGTTTATTTAAAAGGGAAATCTTGTTTTCCTGCTCAGTCAATGGGCAGTTATAATATTCGCTCCTCTCATCCTCCTCCAAAGCCCGGGTATTAGATTGCATTTGCAAATGGGAATGTTTGGCGAGAGAAATCCCATATTCTGTGACAATGGTGCACACATGCAGTGTCATCAATCAGCTAATCAAAAATGAATGACTCGTTGTGCCTCTTAGCAAGTCTAGAGCCATTCAAAGGCAACAAACAACTAAAAAAAGAGCATCTCTTTCCCTGATCCAGACAGCAAACAATGGTAAAGCCTGTAGGAACACAGCACGTCCCACTTGGCCATCAGGACCGAACACCTGGATGAATCCCAATGTGAGTTTTAGGAAGAACACAGGTTAGGTGCTTAAAAAGAGTTGTGTTATGGCATTGGCTTTTAGTAAGCAAAGCAGGGCACCGGGGATTGTTAAAAAAGTAACCTTTAACTGAACAGTCAGGCCCAGCGATAGCTGCCCTGCAAGGGCAGTCTGAAGTAAGCACTGCGTGTCCCAGAAATGAAACCTGACGCTGTTAACCTTCACTTGCATGAAAACGGTCAGAGTGAGACTTCCATTTGTATGGTGTGACCATATGGAATAAAAGCACCGTCTAAACGGGCAATAATAGTCCTACAGCTCACGTGACGTGTTGGAGATAAAAAGCGAGAGGCAGAGAAACTATGGGCAGCTTTTCTTCTAAGTTAGACAAGCAGCCCTGTATGATTACCATCTAAAGATACTTCATCAATCAGCCACACAGGTAATGAAAACATCAAAAAGTTTCATGAGAGTAGAAAATGATATAAAGTAACAGCGCAATGTTGTTGTATTGATCGTGATCTGTCATAACCAATACAAAAACTATTTACATGGACTGGCCAGAACAGCTGGGAACTGGGGCGTTTCTTCCTGTGCATTACTGACGTAATTAACGAACACAGTTAAACCTCGAGGACCTCAATCTTCAATAATGTCCATTCACTGAGTAATGACCAATGCCCATTTTCGGCGTTTGCCACGAGACAGCTGATGGAAATGATGCTTTTTCCTATTAGGCACCAAGACAACAAATGTGCTGCTATAAATGCGTGATGACTTTAGGATCTTCATTCATGCAACCGACAAAAAAAGCTTCTTACACAGCTTCATCTCAAAGGTGGCAGCTTTGACAAATAATGCGACCTGGGATTGGACAAACAGGGAAAGGGTGATCGATGATCTTTGCCTGCCCATAGCAATTACAGTATCCTTGCCCCGTTAAAAGGGCTGCAGTGTTCTAACGATGCAATGCCCTGCAGCTAATGACTAATGATTTATTTTTTTACCTAGTTGTAGTGTACTTTATGGTGAACTGGTAGAATATTTACTTGTTTATATCTGATTTGTATAACAGGTTTCTCAATGACTCTGTCACAACATTCACGTTAGAAACATTTAACTTTACAAACACAAAACTAATCATCAGTGAAATATATTCATTTTTGTATTTAATATGGTTACACTCCATAAATCTCCTTGCCCTGTGAGTACATAATTAACTAGAAGGAAAGATTCTCAAGGTAATTTTGCAATTCCTGCTATGCACAGGCAGCGCCCACTTCGAACTACTGCATTTACTCATTAGAAGATCCAAAATGTCCTAAACAGAGTGAAATGGTCAGTGCCAGCTAACACAAAGGGAGGAAATCCACTAGGATCTACTGAGGCAATGCTCCAAACCACTGGTAGGGATTTCATGAAGCTGGAGGTCACGTGGAAAATGATTCAAAATTCACTCTAAATACCCCCCAAACTGGAAACAATAATCAGCCCCTAAGTGAAGATCATACTAATTTTCCACTATCCTATCACTTACAAATTGCGATACGCATGTCCTAAATCGGTTTCAAAGCTAACTTTGTTTATGAGCTACTCTCCAAAGACCTGGAGGGTAATGAATTAAGTGCATCTATCTCCAGTTCGAAGATATTTTCCAGTTTTCTGGTTACTTTATTCATGTCATGTAACCCTCATGTGATTGAGCTATTCTAGGACGGTCTGTTTCCATGGAGATTGTGCTGCATGGGTAAGCAGTCATATTGTCAGCCCATCATTTGTTTCCTCTTCCTATTTGGAAGTGCTTGGGAGGGGGGAAAGGAGGGTTAATGAATTTTGAGGATCTTCCCCTCCACGAAGAAGTAGTTTCTTTTGGAAAGGGTGAATTATGCGGTGACAAAATATAGTGAGAATTCAGACAAAATGCATTCAGAAAGGCAGAGATGTTCAACTCAAGAGTTTTCCCAAGTTACTTCCATCTGTGAAGTTACTTCTGGGAGAGCTCATGGGGATGAACTGTGGTTCTCTTAGAAAGCTCCTAGACAGCTACAGTACTGCCCACGAAATCTCTCGGGCTGCTGACAGGTATTCTTGGCATGGCTTATATTCCTACCAGATGTCAGTAAGTCTCGCTAAATGCCAGATCCAGTCCACACCAAAGCCTGCAAGCAGGGCTCCGAAGCTCCAGACGAGGACTCTTTTCCTCAGCACTGCTATCAGTATAGCCATCTTTGCAAGCTGTTTGCTTTGTGTTTCTGCCTGACTAGGTAAAAATTGGCAACATTAATAATCAGCCTCCTGTGACGATACCAGCCAAACCCCCTTTTCCAGCGCTGCTAATCAGCACCCACCTCAGAATGCTGTACAGACAAGGGAAAACGCTGCATTACAATCTACAACGAGGGCAAGGGAATGCCACAACTCGAGCTGAAAGCCCAGATTCAATACATTTAAAGGCAAAATAGAAAGTCTTTTTGCCAGAGAAGTTGTTTTGGAAAAGGGAAGTATATCCATATAGGGGTTTTGTTAAAATAGTGTCTTCCTCAAGCCTGTGCCGTGGGTAGAATGACAGAGTCCTGTGCCTCTCAGGATTTTGTGATACAGTCTGCACGTTATTGCCAGGAGTTACCTAAATCAGTAACTGGAGAGGAATAGTATTTTTACCCCTTTATGTCTAGATGAGCTCTTAGCGCAGTTATGCGATCTCACGGCAGTAACAATAGCGCTGTATTTGACTGGCACCTCACTTCTACTACCAGAGTTACGGCAATAGTAATGCAGAAATGACACAGAAGCATTCCAGCACAGACAGAGCAAGTGGCACCGATATACTCCCACGTAATTGAATGAAAATGTTGATACAGAAGGAAATTAACTTGAGAGGTAGTGGGTTTTTTCCCCCAGATCCTCCTCTAAAATTATATTTAATTTAAACTACTAAGCCAACATACCTGAACCCAGAGCAATCACAAGCGCTTAACAGGAATCAATAAGCCTTACACGTATCATGGGAAAGCAGCAAACAGTTAGCAGGACAGCTTCCAAATCCAGTCCTCCATTTTTTATCCAAAATCTGCTCTCAATGACAACAGTAATAATTCCACTGTTTGCAGCCGAGTGAAGTCCCCTGTATGATCTGGTGTGGAATCTCTACAGAAATGGCTGGCACAAAGCTGCCCCAGCGGGTCCGAAGTACAATTACAAGCAACTAAGCAGAAACAGAAAATCTCACAGTTGTCATCAAAAAGTTGTCACGCTTAAAAATCAATGAGGCTTTCCACAGCTAAAGTCTTCTGACCAAAGATTGCAAATACCTCTTCTCTGCTCAAAAAGAGACTATTGCATGCTGCTAGAGACTGTTATAGAAACAATAAACCTGTGACCATGCAAAGATTTAAGGTTAGGCTATTCGTGGTTAGAGGTATTATCCGTTCCCCTTTTTAGAGTTGTAACGTTAATCAATTGATACAGGAGGACGCATCCAATCAGAGAGAAGAAAAACAGTCTAGTAAATAAATGCAGTAGTAGCACAAATAGTAACCTGCTCTGCCACACGTAGGCAGAAGACTGGTTCACTGTGTAATTTCCAAAAGAAAACCGCCCCCACCACGACGTGTTGTGGAGAGGTGCTAGCGAGTGAGGAATTAATCACAGCACGGCAGCTCCGCCAGCTCCTTTTGATCAGCTCTGAAGAATGAGCTTCAGGACTGATAACAGAGCAGCAACAGCCAAGCTGAGATCAGGCTACTCCAAAGACATATTTCCAGAATAACAATTAATAGTGCAACTGTGCTTTGTATGCAAAAATGCAGCAGTGATTTAGACATCCCCTGCGTTAGAATAATCCACATCATGCTACGTACAGCCGCACAATTACAGAAAACAAGACCTCACCCCGAAAAGGACACATTGAAAAAGTACTGCGTTCGTTTAGAAGTCCTCGGCAGTGCCGGATATAATATGAAATGTTCGAATGTTCTAAGTGCTGACAATTCCCTTTGGTCAGGTTCTGTACATCACCTGTGCCTAAGTACTTCTGACTCTAACGCCTGATGTTATTACAGTACAGACGGCGCTCAGGGATAGCAACTGACGGTTTTCTTTTCTTTGCTAATTCTCAGCCTGTTTCTGTTCATGTCCCAGCCTCATGACAGATGGGTTTCCTTCACCTGCTTTTGCCCGATGCAGCAAGAGGACACCTCAACACCGATACTCGCTGCTGGTAAGTGGCAAGCGTATCGGCGCCCAACATACTCAGCGCTACAGCGCCGAGCTCCTACCTGGGTGTCTAGGTTCAGCACGCAGGAAATCCTGTTAGCTCTGGGATAAACATTATGGCAGGTGTAAACAAAGGGTTCACCTAAGTGCTAAATCCTATCGCTGTTTGGCTTTGGCGAGAGGTAATACAGACGCAGGGCTCTTATTAACTAGAGCGAGAGCTGCGGAGCGCTCTGAGAGCTGTGCGGGGCTGTACCGAGCGCTGTGTGGGGCTGGGAGAGCTGTGCGGGGCTGGAGGAGCTGTGCCGGGCTGGGAGCTCTGTGCGGGGCTGGGGGAGCTGTGCGGGACTGGGAGCTCTGTGCGAGGCTGCACCGAGCTCTATGCGGGGCTGGGGGAGCTGTGCCGGGCTGGGAGCTCTGTGCGGGGCTGGGGGAGCTGTGCGGGACTGGGAGCTCTGTGCGAGGCTGCACCGAGCTCTATGCGGGGCTGGAGGAGCTGTGCGGGACTGGGAGCTCTGTGCGGGGCTGCACCGAGCGCTGCGCAGCCAGAGCCCGCCCGGGGCGCTCCCCTCCCGGCGGGCCCGGCCGAGGCTGCCGTGTGCCCTGGGGCAGCCGCCGCCCTGGAGCGGGGCGCAGGGGCCGGGGCTGAGCCCGCAGCCCCTCCGCAGCGCAGCTGCTTCCTCGCCGCGCTCCCCTTGATCCGCCCGCAACCTCAGCAGCCTCAGCCTCCCGGTGCCCAGCAATGTCCGTCCCGCTCCAGCCTCCTCTCTTTTGTCCCTCGGCTCAGTTCTCTCTTTTTGCGGGCTCTCGTTCCCCAGCCGCTCTCTGAACTCCGCCG
>WEIS01020541.1:954-22643 GCA_013389965.1 Todus mexicanus | reverse complement strand
TGATTCTATGATTCTATGTATCTCTTAACTTTTCCACAGAAGTATAAAGTATTTTTAAAACTGTTTTGTGGTTTGTTTGGTCTTTTTTACCAGGTACATCTAATTGAAGAATTTGTTTTTCTGCTACATTCTTAAAGAACAATTGAAATTTGGACATGCTTGAATATTTTTAGGAGTTTGTTCTCTTTCATCTGAAATCTAGCATGCCATAACATAAAAACTGTCAGAGATTTATTTGCTTGCTTACATATTTTCAGCAATTTTCATTGTGTGTCCATACAATGTATATGTTTTTGGTAAAAAACATGTTTTGCAACAAGCAGAGATTTGAATTCCAGCACTGTGCAATGGGATACAGAAAATTTTTATGATTAAATTACAAATTATATGGTTCAGTAATGTCAGATCCCTTCAGATTTAGTTAGAGGTAGCTGAAATTAGGCCAAATATAAAGAGACACCTGTCACGAGAGGTGGGGGTTTCTGATAAAATAGCAGCTTAAATAAATCTGTATAGCAACTCTTTAAATTATATATATATCTCTCTCTCTACAGCCACCATGCCTTTTGAGGGGCAGTTTTTTGACACATCTGTGAAAGCATAGTTTGCATTTTTTTGTGCTTTTTGAAAAAAATACTGATCAGTTTTAATGTTGGAGAAACCTGTTAATGATTCCAGGGTAATCCATGATATTGTCAGTGAGAGAAAAAGGGAATATGCTCATGTTTATTAAAGAGCCATTTGAAGAAATCATCTGACCTGGTTCTGATCTCAATCACACTGTGTGAAACCAGATTAATTCTGGAGTTGGTCCTCAAATACTTNTCAGTCCCCAACCTATACCGGTACCTGGGGTTGTTCCTGCCCAAATGCAAGACTCAAGAAAGTTTCAAATCAACATTGCAGCCTTTGGAGTAAAACTTGCTCAAAAGCCATTCTGTTACTCAGCTGTAATCTTTCAAGTTGTTTTTCTGAGGTTAAGTCTTTTAAATTTCCTTGAAAATGCTTTTGAAATTAAAGGAATAGCATGTATAATGTCATCATCAGTTTTAGTAAGACTCAATCCATTTGCTTGTTCTTATTGCTTGACTTACAATAAACTTAAAGAAATCTCATAATCTGTGTGAAATCTGGTCTCACTGAATAAGATACTTCTCCCCATCAGGAAGGAAATCAGAGCTTTTATCAAAAGATTTTGATTAATTTATAAAATGTAATTTTTTTACCTTTAGCTATTTAAAATGCTATTTTAACTTTGATGTCTTAAACACACTTTTTCAATTTCTTTTAACATTTCCTTTGTTTACATACTCCAATTCTGAAGACTCCTCTTTGACTCCTCTGAAGACTCATCAAACCTACGGGTTGATGATCTCCCACTGAACCAGGGGAATCTAAAAGGAGAGGAAAAGGTCTGGAGGACAAGGGAGAAGGCAGCAGCAACTCTCCTGAGTGCAGTTGTGTAAATTGGGCAAATTTGTTTGTGTTTGAATGGTTTCTGAACCAAAGGTGTAGAGATAGATGATAATTTCCCAAGTTCTTTTCATGCCCCTTCGTAAGGGTCTGGCCATATCAATATTAATTATCCAAGACTGTATTTCTGTGTCTAAGGTTCTGTGCTTTCACAAACATGGGGTTTTCAACGTATTTCTTCATCCTCTCATTGGTTAAAATATGACATGTTTGTCAAATCTAGGCACCTTACTTTGTGTCCTACAGAAAAAAACGCTGAGGAGTCTCTCAGTCTCCATGAGTATACCTGAGTGCCTTTCCTGATGAGAGCAGGTCCTTCCTCAGAAAAAAAAGTTAATTGGTTGATCAGGTAAAGTACAACTTGCCACTTTGCTGCAGATTAATCCTTAATCACACTGTTACATCAGCACAGCTGGTCTGAGCCCCATGATGCATCACCAGCTGTGGAGCTCTGCCTTGCCCTTGGGCCCTGCAGTGCTGCAGGCAAGGGCAGCCTGGCAGCTGTGGGCTTGGAAAGCAAGCAGGTAATGTTCATGTGGAAGTGTCCAAGTTACTCCTCCAGCCATGCCTGCATTTCCTTCCATGTGCATGTGCCATGTTATTCTTCAATTTGACAGAAAACATGTCTGTTTGCAAGGTGCTGTATGGTTTGCAATTGTCAGTGTCTTTTTTTTTTCTTTTTTTTTTTGCTTTTCAACAGCAGTTTTAAGCGGCTCAGCTCTGCTGGTAATTCTGATAAAGATGGTGGTGATAAACATGAGGCTGTTCATGAAAGCACAGGGAGAGGTAATCCAGGACACGCTGTTTTCTAGCAGGTTGAGGGGAGGTAGCTGTTTCCTTATATGACTCTTTTTTATTACTGTGCATATTGTGTAAACATCAACTCTTTCATGTCTGGCTACTTTGTTCATTATGTGGCTGTTCATGTACTTACACAATTTCTTAATTAAAAATTGCAAAATCTTCACAGTTTCATCTCCCTCGTCCTGTCTCAAAATTAACCTGATGAAAGAAAATGCTGCCATGCCAGCTGTGTGCTGTATGATGACTTGCATACCCCAAGTGTCTCTGTTGCACATTCCCTGCAAATTTGCTAAAGCAAAACAGGTTGAAAAAATGCATCCTCATCTGCCTGTAAAATTTTTCTCTTTGCCATGGAAACTCTCTTTTGCCTGTTGGTTCAAGCATTCAATGCTGATACATGGAACTCACACAAGTAGCTAATTGCAGATCAAGAATTTCTCCAATACAGTCTTTAAATATTTTACACTAAAGAAAAAATAAATAATTCAAAGTCCTGTTCTCCTGAACACTGTAATACTAAGGAGGAGGCAGCTTCCATTTTCAGAATTCAGACATGCCCTTTTGGTTAGTACTTTCCACAGAAAAACATTATTTACCAAAAAAGCACAGCCTGAAGACAACACACACTATTGGATTTCTCTCTTCATTCTGGCATTGTACTCACTTTCTGACTGTCTCACACCCAGCTGCAAAATAAATCAGTACTACTAGATCCTGTTTCTACAGGCAAGCCTCTGGGAAACCTATCAGTTCACACAGCTTCGGTTTTGCTCTTGCTTGGTTGCGCATTATCTTAGTACTCCAGCTGTCACTGACCAAAGGAGTGTTTATTTGCTGCTTCAGTACACGTTGAATGTTATGGTATGCATTACCTTTAAGCACACCTATAGCTGATGGCAGCTTTTACTGTCTTTCAGCCAGACTTGAGTCTGTTCTGTTGCAGTGTACAAGGTGCTGTACATTTGTCCGTATGCTGGGAGCTCCCGTGCACATTGGACTACCAGATCTGGAAGATCTCTCATGTGCACGTGTTGCGGGAAGGGAGAGGCCTTGATGTGAGGTGTAGCCTGGGAGAATATGAGTTTTCAGCATATATTTGAGATGCTTTCTGAGTCTTATATGACCATCCAGCTGATCAGAGAAGAGGCGGACCAGTTAATGTGGACAGAAGATAAACGGTGCATAAATTCATGGGATGGGGCCTTTGTGATGGGGAAGATGGGAAACAAGTGCTGAAACCGAATCAGACTTCACAAGCCCGTATGATAGACCCCTGTGTTTCACTTCAGTAAGTCACCAGACATACTACATAAGTTAACACTTGCTTTATGTCATAGGGTTAGTCATATTTCTTTTTTTTTCTTCTTCTTTTTTTTTTTTTGTTAGTTTGTTAGTTTTCTCTTT
The DNA here is from genome assembly GCA_013389965.1 of Todus mexicanus. Lineage (NCBI taxonomy): Eukaryota > Metazoa > Chordata > Aves > Coraciiformes > Todidae > Todus > Todus mexicanus. Next base: position 18,962 of record WEIS01020541.1, on the reverse strand, counting down.
CCACTCAGAACTGCAAAGAAAACTCACCCTCAAAGATGCCAGGCATATGATGAAGTTTAAATGCACATACAAAGGAAACTGCACTTGTCTTCTTGGGAGAAATATTTACAGAAGAGATGACAGACACTCCCAGCGACCTCACCTCTCCCCCTGTGCTCTTCTGAGGGGATTCTTTCTGTAAACTGATGAGTCATTTTTCATTCTTACTTATAGCAGAAACAATTTCCCACATCTATCCAATCCTGACATAACATTTAATGAAGACAATTAAAAAGTTTTGATTTTAGTCCTGAAGGAGGCATGTCTATCCAAAATGCAGACTGTTTTTTACTGGCTGGTGTATTAAAAATACTACATATTCTCACAAGGTTTGCCTAATGTATCTTTTGGCTGTTCCTTCTACAGCAATACAGTTAAAGCTGTGCTTGGCTTATAAAGACACAGGATTAAGCACCTTACAAGTGCTCCTTTTGGACTTGAGCATCTGAATGTCCCTAAGCACAGCTAGGCTCTGAATGGAAAATTAAGTGCCAGAAAAATGGTGTGTAAATAAACAAATAAAAAATCCTAGAGAAGCTCCTTAGCTGTTTTAACTGCAAAATGACTTCTTCAAAAGATTGTTCTAGATACCAGTTCTTGTTTTAAGTAAGTGCTATGAAATGAAGAATTGCATTTTCAGTGCACTTATATTTTAGCTGGAGCTCTGTCCCTGGTTTATCACACTAAAATTAGACTAAGAATTATAATTTCTGTTTTCTTGAACTAAATTAACAATTATCAGTCATATTTCCATGGCTGGATTTTCCCAAAAATGTACATTTGTTTTCTGTGCAACTACTCTCTTATGAATATCACCAAAAGAACTTAATTGTATGTGTTCCTCTCTCTTACCCCTGGGGTGTTAGCTTGTTAGGTACCACCAGGCTGAACACAATGCAGGTTCAGTAGTAGAAACCTTCTCTTTAAAGACTGTGAAGTCCCCACAGATTTCAGATTTCAGATTTCAGATTTCAGCTCGGAGAGCCTGACCACACATTCTCTGCTGACAGCAGCGAGGCCGCAGTGGCAATGCTTGGCAATCCCCAGCACTGTCCCCTCTGCAGATTCACCTGTGCTAGCACTTCTACCATTTCACCTTTAACCTGGCTCATTTTGATGGATGTGGATCAGGGACTGACTATCCAAGTAGCTCAGCAAGCAGGTCCCTAGGACAGTGATCTCTAGTAGTCTGGCAGTGACAGTCCTTAATGGCGGGCTCTTCACCTCTTCCCCCTGCAGGGAATGGTGACCTAATTACTGAAGCTTCTGGGGTTTCTTTGTTGTTGTTTAGGGGGTTTTTTTACATTTTTGCCTTTGAATCCTCTTTAGCACAAGAACAATAACTGATAGTCTAGTGGCAACTTGTACTGAGAGATAAACAGATACGGGAATTTGTATAGGAAGGAATATGAAAGGAAATATTCAATCTTAGAATATGGAGGTTTTATTTTTCCAGGCATTAGTGAGATTATCCAACTACAGAGGAGTACTGTTTTCATGCTTCCCCTGAAATTCTTTTCTGCAGCTCATTGAGCTTCTGATTCATTCATTCTGTGCAAAACAGAGTGATTACAGACTTTAAAAACCTGTATCTTTATTACTGTAGGTGTACTCTTCCCCTTCTTTTTTGTTGCTAAGCCAAATGGATAATTCTAAAGAATGATTTCTTTAATCTATCTTTTAGTCCAGAGCTCATTATGGACAAATATTAACTAGTATTTCATAACTTTTAACAGATGAAGTGTTATCTTCTGAGGTATGAAAATGTGTGTCTTAACAAAAATGTCTTTCCTTTTTTTGTGTAGGCACTGTCAGTGACATCCTGCTGCCTGGAGATCAGAGGGACCCAGATTTCTTCCTGCTTGACTAGTGCAAGGGCAGACCTACATAGAGAGTGGCAGACGCTTCCTTGGGAGAAGCTGGCAGCTCAGGCATAGCAGGAAGAGTAAAATTCCTGATCACCACCTCTGTGCTCTGTCAGTAGGGGAAAAGAAAGGATCATAAGTGGTTCGTTGAAGCAGCATTTCCTGGGCTCCAGTACAGCGCGGTAAAGAGAGGGAGGTGAGATGGGGAGGTTGTAGTATGTAATCATAGCATTGGTCTTCTGTATCAAGGATTATCTGGTAGGTCAGCACAGGATGTCAGGGAAGGCAGTTTACTGGTGGCACTGGTGAACAAATGAGGAATATATTCTCTCTGTGTTTGAACAGAGGTCATAGACAGGTGAAAGTGAGGTGTAGTGCTCAGCTGCTTTGCAGCAATCTGATGTCAGCTGCTTGAGCTAGAGCTGCATTGCCCTGCACTTTAACTTTGCATAGTGCCAGAGGAGAACAGAGCAAAACAGAGCCTCCCTTCACCTGTTTTCTTTTCTTCTGCCATTCTCTAACCATTTGTCCTATCCTCTTCTGCTCTCCACTTCTCATTCTCTTTTCTCCTTATGCTGGGTGGCTGTTGACACAGCGCGTAGCTGATCTTGGGGGCACTTTTGTCACTGAACTTGCCTAAGAACTCTGACATCTTTCATTATTTAATGAAAAATTTTAATGTATTATATTAATTTTGAAATGTGTAACAATACTAAATACTTCACACTAGCACCTTCTTCAAGAGCTCTCCAACCATTTTCAGCAAGGATGGCAGGATTTCTATAATTTGTACTCTTCCTAATGCACAGTTGGGTAAACAGAGGCATAAACATGAAATTCATCCTTTCCATGAAGCAATTTGTCCAAGATACACTGGGGTCCAGGACATGTATCAAAACAAAGTTGCAGTATGATTATAGTGCTGCAAAAAGGCATTATCATCTCTCCTCACACAAAACAATCACAGAATGTCTTCGATTGGAAGAGACCTTTGAGATCATCTAGTCCAACCTTTCACCCAGCACTGCAAGCCCACCAATAAACCATGTCCCGAAGCACCAGGTCCACACACAGTTTAAATACCTCCAGGGATGGTGACTCCATAACTGCCCTGGGCAGACTATTCCAATGTTTGATAACCCTTTCAGTGAAGAAATATTTCCCAATATCCACCTAAACCTCCCCTGGCACAGCTTGCATCCATTTCCTCTAGTCATGGAAAGTATGGAAATATTTGACTTTCATATATATTGCATGGTCCTTAGGTAGCCAGTCTAGGAGATAAGTCATCCTTCCGAAGTGGGAAGAGTCTGCTCACACTCACATCCACCAGCACAAACTTGTCTTACTTCTTCAACACCATTGATGCATGATGCCACTAAAGCTTTGTGCCAATAAATATCCCCAGGATAAGGCTGATTACAAGTCTCTGCCATTCATGAAATTCTCTAAATATTCGCTGTCATGTGCAATATTTCAAAGGCATTAACAGTAAGAAAACGTGTGCTATTTTACAAGGGTGAGCTAAATGCATTTCTTTTGCCCTCTGCTTGAGATGAAAAGAAACCAGGCAATTAAACAAGGAAGTCTGGGGCCCATTTTATGGCATCATGTGCGACCACAAAAGGGAGAGTGGTAATTGCCATTGGTGTGTGATATCCTTTAGCAACCTGACTCAGAGAATATCTCTGCATCCTAGAATGCCAGCATTTTATAAAGCCTGCAGGCACATCAGTCTTCAATAAGAGAGCTCACCCCATTAAAGCATTTAAAATTAATTTTAATCCAGGGAATTCAACTTCTGCCTTTAAACCCTTACAAACAAGTTTAAAGCTGCCGTACCATAAATTCATGGTGGTCTACAGAGGGTTTTTTTGAACGCTGAACAAAGCATAACAATTACATGAGGGATTCAGCAAGGCCCAGTTGGAGTGTACAGATAATGCATTTAGAGAAGAGTTCTTTCTACCTTTTATAATAGCTACTGTAGGTATAAAGTCCAAAGAAGAATGTCAGTGTGATAACAGCTGTTCCTTAAGTCACTCGTATTTTAATGAAAAGACAATGCTCTCCTTTATCTATATGACAATAAAAGAGCAAGGGAGGTGTCCCATTCCATAGCCAGCACATTGTAATATAGTTGCAGTTCGTCATATATCAAGGTGTTGAAATTTGTCCCGTTCTGCTGCAAAATATGAGGAATTTTTCTGGTGCTTGACTTTGTGTGTTCCTTTCTACTGAAGTATGCAAATAAATATTGCATGTTCATAGTTTTGAGATGAAATAACATAAAATTTCTGCTCTTGCCCTTTTAACTTCGCAGTCACAAGACATTGTACTGGCAATGGTTAATAGGTACCCAATACCTGACTGATCAGGCTTCATCTTCCAGGCTGTTCCATTTTTCTTCCTGTTTGGTCTACTTTTCAAGTAGTAAGGCAAGGTTAACCCTCACCTCCACTTGGTCAAAGATCTTCACTACTCGCTATGCTTCAAGTGAGTACTCTATGCTTTCCCTGCTGCTATTTCACTCTGTAAGCACACCATTACTGGTGCTGAGACTCTTCCCTGGGGCTAGCACACTTACACTTCTAGCTATTGAGCTGACCCCTGTGACTCTTCTGTGTTGCTGTGCTCTTTGGCAGTAGTGCCCCATTGCAATTGCAAAGGCAGCAGTTCAATTGCACTGGCAGGTCTCAGGCTGAAGCACCACCTGCTCATGGAACGCTACTTATCGTCCCATCAAGTTTCCTGACCTATCTCCCTTCAAGGTTACACTTCAGTCCCCAAAAGTGAAATGATCCAAGATAACAGCCCCCACAATGCTACATTAAAAACAGCAATGGCGGTTTTTTTAATCGGATCACTTCTTCGATCCCATAAAGAAGGAGCTGAGATGAAAGAAGATGGACATTTCTTAAACCTGCTTCCCTGGAGAAATCTTAAGTGAACCCTTATGCTCATTTATTTTCTGTTAGTATTTACATGCTGACTCCAATCATAATTAAACTGCAAGCTCCTTAGGGCAGAGACTAGCCTTTTGTTCTGTGTTAATTAGCAGTTTATGCAACAAGGCCTCTGTGACTTGACTTCTGAGTGATACAAAAATCAATATGTTTTATTTTTCAGGTTTAGGGGTGGTTCTGGCAGTCCTCAAACACAGAAGATTGACAGCTGGTTTAAAATCATAATGCATGCACATGAGTTGAATGCTGCTGCGAAAGCGACAAACAGTTAAAATTCAGTTGATGCTAAGACTTGAATGATCACATTAAGGATTTTGAGTTAGTAGTCTACTACAGTCTAGTCACTCCCATCTCTCCAGGCTTTATTTCAGGCTGTCTGCACAGTCAGTAAATGAACAATGCATTGATTTACTCCCAGTTCATATTTTCAGTGTTTTCTGGAGCAGTTAGGGTTGGAAACATTTATTTTCCTAAGTTAAAGCTTGGATTCCTAGGGGATTCCAATGGGCTGCTAACTTTGTAATGGCTGCCAGGAGGAGCTACTGACCAAGTGCCTTTGCTCTTCTGGCTCAAGTCTCCAGGTCAGTTAGAAAACAGTAAATATTTTCCACAGAATTTTACAAAAGGGCTATAAAAACTTCTCTGAAGGGAAAAAAAAAATCAGCTATATGTCAAATTTTCTATACAACACTAAAATTGTTTCATTCTGAACATGGGAAATGTTTCAGTTGCTTAACTGGTTGGTAAGAAAAAGTGAAAGAAGGAAATATACTATGTGAAAAATTTCTTTTAAAAGTTACTTTTTCATTAAAACTTCTAAATAATCTGTACTTGTGACAAATAGAAACCACACGGGGTTAAGTTATTGTTTGTATAATGTGTCAGAGAAAGAAATTTAGAGCTTTTTCCAAGCATCAGAGACATGTTAGGAGTTCACAAACTGTCACCAGTCTCATTAATCACTCTGGATTTTTAAGTATGTAATTCTAACCATGTTAAACAATTAAATCAAAGTTAAGGCCAAAGTTTGCCTCTGAATACACATACGCAGTACCCATTTAAGTCAATGTGAGGACAAAATTTAGCTCTTAAGGCTTTTAACTGATAAAGTCCTAAAATAGCTTTACAAGCAAGAATTTCCTGGCAAGACTAGAGTTTTGTAAATCTAAAAGCATGCAATCATATTTCAATGTTAAATAGCATATAAATATCAAGCTACGTCTTGAATTGTAGCCAAATGCAGCACTATATCAAGGGTGGCCCAGAAGTGCTACATACAAAATTAATGCTTTTTCAAGTTTCTGCATCAGTACCTAACAAACATAGGAATTTGCACATACATACACTGTATGGAACTGGAAGCTGTCATCATCCTTTTTCTCTCAGATATAAGCTGCTTTGCTAAAAGGAATACAACATTTATCTTTTAAAGTCAGACCAAGATGTAAATGGAGAGTATTTCATTAGAGTTTTATGTCTAAGGCCAGGTTGTGATAAATTTACTGGCATGGCCTAGTGCGGTAGCCCCCCGGCAGCCACACGCAACTCAGCCAGTGGCTTGCTCTGAGTCAAGAAAAGCACTTCTGAGTTTAAGCAGCACAAAATGTTTGATAAAAGCTTTTTAAAACACCCACTCATTTGGGTAAATCTCAAAAGACAGCAAGAAATTTTAACATGTCAGAACGTAATATTACAATTAATGTTTCTCAGAATCTTTTCGGTTCCTATTTGGCTGTTACACTCAGTGTACATAAATCCATTCTTATTTAGCATTGTATAACTCTAACTTTCAATTTCCTCTTCTAGCCTGGATTTTTAGCATTAGGCACTGCTGGAGCTCCATCCCAGAGGAAGCTGCAGTTCAGCAGTGGAGCAAGTGATTCTTCTGTAGATGGGATTTGAAGACAAGTGCACACTGACTGATGCAATGGAAAAAGCAGAAGCCGTGTTGGGATGCAGCACTGAGGATGATGTTGTCATAGTGATAAATCAAAGCCATCTCTGAAGCAACATTGTGAACAGATGTTAGTGGCTCTTGTCAAGGCCAGAGAAGAGGACTCTGAGGCAGAGTAATAAGAGCTCAGACTACTGCTTTAGCTGTATGAATGGAAAACAACTGAAGCCACAAGACCAAGTAGAAACAAACTCTGAGGCAGTCATGTCAGTGATGATGATAGAGTACCTACAGATAAGTAAGCTTTCTTTCCTTGGCACAGGTTATCTGGATATGTGTTCACATTGTGAATATGAAAATAATTTTTTCTTGCTACATCTATAATAGCCATAATGTCCACAGTTCGATAGTTCAAGAGTCCTGGAGAGAGAAGGAGGTAAAGTCAAGAGACATCAGAGGAGCCTTTCTGAGCTGTAACTGACTAGGAAAGGGAGGCATAACTGAGGAGATTTAAAGAGATTACTTCAACTCTGATGCCCAGTCAGGTCCTTCAGCTCAAGTCTTCCCATCAGTCAGGTGTTGAACTGATTTGGTGCACTGCCTAAACTTCTCAAGTAAATCAAAGGCACCTAGCACCACTCAGCAGTGGTTCTAGGGTGGTTTCACAAATGAATCCATAGAGAATCAAAGGACAGAGGACAGGGCAGACTGCTGGAGGTAGTGTCTCCCAACACATCTGCTCAAAGCAAGATTAGGCCTTTGGTTAGTCAAGCTTTGGATATTTCCAGAAATGGATTGTCCACAGGCTTTCTGGGCTTCTGTTCCAGTTTCTGACCACCCTTACGGTGAAATACTTCTTTTGTATCTAATTTGGAATTGTCAGTGTTACAGCTTGTGTCCTTCACCTCTTCCACCTTGCTTCTCTGGGAAGAGTTTGGCTCCACCTTCTTTATATCATTCCAAGAAACTGCTGCGGACAGCAGTAAGGTAACAGTATCACACAATATCAAGCTGGAATGGACCTCAAGGATCATCTGGTTCAACTTCATTGGTACAAGCCAATGAAGCCAATTGGTCTAGATAAGATAGCACAGCACCTGTCCAGCTGAATCTTAAAAGTGTCCAGTGTTGGGGAATCAGTCTTCTCATGTGAATGAGCAAACACAGTTCTTGGAAGCAACAGGGCAGAGGGCTGAGTCTAACCACATCAGCCACCCTCAGCTGAGCCATCCCCACTACTAAATCAGAGCTGTCAGTGGGGAAATAACATCTTGTTGCTTCCACTCTGTCACTGAAACAGGACTTCTTGTGAGCCCGCTTTGTAAACTAGTATTTTCTTATTACAGAAGAAAAAGTTCCTTGTATCAGGTTCTTATTCTAGAGACAGCAGTTCTCAAGACACATATTACTGAAAAACTGCTACCTTTTCCATCAAACACTAGAAAAAGAAAATATTCCCATAATTCCAGCTGTTTGATTTCTAAAAGCAGTAGAATGTAAAAACTGACTTTCAGTGAAAAATAAAGCAGAATTTACTTTGTCTTACGTTTTTCTACTGGTACCTTTTAAGTTTTCAGGGCAGAGGATTTTTTCACATTCCTGCTTTTGTGAAACAATATGCAAGAACACACTGACAACACGAAAACACTAAACCTAAACCCCATACTGGATTCTTTCTCTGTTTTTCTCCCAGATAAACTCACTTCTCTTGATGAAGCAGTATTTTCGTGAAAAAGCTTCCATCAAACACACTAGTCACAGCTGCATTCCATCCTCCACACACACACATCTGTCTTAGCATAATTTTCTTAAGCAAATTGAATCCATTTTATGGAATAAATGAGAGTTTTTCTATATTGATTAGTAAGTCAGTATCATTGGAAATTTGTCTGCCAGCTGACCTCATTTTAGACACCAAGGCATGGAGGTTTTGCTTTATCTTTCACCAGTGCTTATTTAGGAATGGCTTAATTCTGTCAATCCGCTGAGGCTTTCTTGTCTTACTCCAGTGAAAGTGAGAGAAAACCTCACAGGTTTATTGAGTCTGAATGCTTGTGCAAACAATGCAAACACAGATGAGGATTCATACCATTTATTACCGTGTGTGTGTATATCTATATATACACATGCACACAAAGAATATACACAGGAATCTTTTAAAAAGGGGATAGGACAAAATTGCAATTCAGGAGAGTCCAGGTTAAAAAAAAAGGAAAATGTGTTTTCATAGCATTCAGCTTTACTATTTTTATTATTATACATCTTTTTAAAAGACTTTTTAGAAGGTCTAATAATTAAAGAAGATACAGATTGATAAAGAAGATAAAGATACTGAAGATAAAGAAGATACCCTTGCATGCTGGTCCCAGACCAACTCATGCATCTCTCCCACTCATTACTTGGGACATTCATAGGTTTGTCGTTGTTACGCTGACTTGTTATCTTACAGCTACTGATTTTTTTTACAGTTTAAAAACTATATAATATTTCTGAGAAGGGCACTTTTTGGTGGCATGGTCAGTTATGTTGCTGTTCTCGCTGTTCTCTCAAAATCCAGCTTCATCAATCTGTTGTCTCTGATTACAAACGGGTTTAAGAGCTCTTACCTTCCCCACCTTTGGCTGATCATTCCTATCACTGAGCAGCAGATAGCTGCCCCTTCAGCAGTGCTTGAAGCAACAATTATATCGCTAAAATAACCCAAAAGTTTTTTTTAATCAACTTGCAAAAAATATTGGTGCTTTTTTGTTGTTTGTAGTGGTGGGTTTTTTTGAAACAACTTGCAAAAAGTATTGGTGGTTTTCTGCTGTTTGTTGTTTTGGGTTTTTTTTGAAACACAGTATGGTGGCTGGCACAGCTTCACAGAATTAAACCAGCACAGCTGAGGAAGTGATCAATTATAGCTATGGGGCCGGAATAAGCAGCAAAGGCAGAAACCTCTTAAATCAGCTGCCACCTGAAAAAAAAGTTCCTGTAACTGCATCATTGTGTGATGTGCTGGGGGAGTAGAAGAGTATTTTTATGAATATAACTGCAGTGATTCATGTGTTTGCTGTTCTGTAATGTGTTGAGCATATGGTATTGTAGGCTTTATGTAAGTGACCTTGTAAGTTTGTATTTTTAAATCTATTATGGAACAACTAATGAATAGGTTCTGGTTTCTCCTTCCTACTGGTGTAAATCTTGAGTTTCTGGTAAGTACACTGTTTGGGGCAGACCTTGCAACCATTCTTATAGTACAAGCTTTTCTTCCATCCTAATGGAATTAAGAGTTCTCCACAACAAGATCTCTTGGGAGATTTTTTGCTTCTGGCATATGCTAGCTTGTGTTTTTTTTTCCATAGGAAGAAAAGATGTGAGCCATGATAGCAATGCAGAGATTTACTGTATACAAAGTCTTATCATTTTCCAGCTGGGAGTCATCCTACTGTTCTTGTTTGTTGGCAGAGACATAATGCTGTGACTATAGTAGTGAGTAATGCCAGGGAGCACTACTGGGCCCAGCAAGTCCTTCATCACTGGTGCTGTGTTGGTGGACATTTCATAGAATTATAGAATTGTCAGGTTGGAAGGGACCTCAAAGATCATCTAGTTCCAGCTACCCTGCCATGGGCAGGGACACATCCCACTAGATCAGGTTGCTCAGAGCCCCATCCAGTCTGACCTTAAAGGCTTCCAGGGATGGGGCTTCTGCCACCTCCCTGGGCAACCTGTTCCAGCGTCTCACCACTTTCATGGTGAAGAACTTCTTCCTAATGTCTAATCTGAATCTATTCAGCTCTAGTTTTGCTCCATTCCCCGTAGTCCTACAACTGAAAAGTCCCTCCCCAGCTTTCTTGTAGGCTACCTTAAGAGACTAGAAGGCCACAATAAAGTCTCCTTGGAGCCTTCTCCAGACTGAATAACCCCAACTCTCTCAGTCTGTCTTCATAGGAGAGGTGCTCCAGCCCTCTGATCATTCTCATGGCCCTTCTTTGGACACGCTCTAGCACATCCATATCTTTCTTGTAATAAGAAAAAAAATTTCCATCATGGGGTTTTGGCCTTGCATCCTGTGGGTGCTGTGCTGAAGAAAAGAACTTGGTCTGGACTTCTCATGTTGCTCATTGACCACCTCAGTAAAAGCCTGGTGCCTACACAGCGGGGCTATCTGAATCTTGCTTCTGTTTTATAGTTTATCAGCAAATACCCAGCTTGTCATGGAACAAAGCATTTTTCCATGGAGACCATCAAGGCCCTAACAGCTTATTGTAGGCAAATACATCTCATAGAATCATAGAATAGTTTGGCTTGGAAGGAATTTCCTCTGTATTGCTCTGAAATTCCTGTACTAGGCATTTAATGATTGCATGCTGTGTTTAGCTGGCTTATAAATAGTGCCCTAAACGTGTGCTAACTGTATTTTTTCGATAGAAATAGTTAATTCTAAATATTAGATCAAATAGTGTAGAAGCCTTTTAAGTCAAAGGCCTCAATCAGTACTTTGTGGTGTTCTGGACTGACTTTGGTGACACATATGGTCTGCAGGGCCTCAGATGCAGGAGTCGATCAGAATAGCTCTTCCAAAATAATTATTCCTCTGAGCCATTCCGCAGGCACTAATCCAAAATGTAAACGAGCATGTTTCAGAATAATTACTCTGCTTGCAAAGCAGGGTAAACACCCTAAAATGAAATAATTTCTATTCTGAATTAGACTCTCTCTATAGAGGAGTCATTCTAGAATATAGGAATAGCAAGAAAATACGTAAACTGTGTTAAGAATTTGATTACTCATATAATCCTGATGTCAGTAACTTTACTAAAAATTCCTATATTTCTACATTCCTAAAGCCATTTAGGGCATGTATGGTTGTTTCAAGCACATCTACAAAGCTAGATGATTATGTCAGATGTATTTGAACCAAGTAAAAAATAAATCACGTTTCAGTTCCCGGGTTTGCGTATTTACTATGGAGATAAAGATTTTTTTTTTGTAGTTTGAGTAGAGCGCATCCAATGTAATGAACTAGTTTACTTGTTTGAATGATAAATTGACTAAAGCCCCATTTAGATGAACGTTTATTTTTGTGGCAGAGTGAGTTCACATGTTGTATCTCCCCATCCGTATGCTCTCTTACGTACAGCTGCACAGTGAACCAGGCTGAGAAACTGATAACCCAGAAAAACACTCAGAAAAAAAGTATATCTTTTTAATCTGTATTTGTTTCTCACTCTACTTTGGGACCCTTATTTGGCACCGCATACAGTTGTACTGCACGTGGTACGCAAAGGGAAATGAACGGCAGGCTGGCAATAACAACCCATTTTCCTTTTATTTTCTCCGAACCTTCCGTTGCTTTCTCTAAATGCAGAAAACTTGCTGCTGTTAAAAGTGGTAATGAATAATTTCCAAACCAAAACTGGGTATATGTGTGTATCCAGTTGCCATCAATCAGTGCAACAGCATAATGTTGTGAAAGAGGTTCATATTCCTTCATCAGCTTCCAATATCTGTTTTAATTAATATTGCATTTAAAACTAAACTAGATTTTTTTTTTTTTTCTTACAAGATACTATGCAGCATTGTCAGTATTTCAGCTCCTTTTCCCAATGGCCTCTAACAGTTTGGTTCAGGTCTCTACAAGTAGCACTGCCTACTTAAAATTATATTATAACACCACAGTTCTAATTATTTGCATGCAAAATTAAAATGCAAGGGAATAATTATTCCAAAAATGTTCTCTTGTCTAGACAAAACCTTTTAAGGATGGCAGGATAGAGGAAGGCTTCTGGTCTTGTCTCCAAGAAATTCTGCACACCTTCTATGCAGAACAAGCACCCTGAGGACAACGCCTATGGGACACCAGACTTTCTGTTTATCTGTACACGTGCACCAAGATTATTAGCTTTCGATAGTGTCAGACTGAATACTCACAAGCTACTGGCTACATAATACATGTCCTGGTGATGCTGGCTTTACTTCATACCTGACTCTTGCATCAAAAATCACTGCTAGTTAATAGAGTCTTCTTCAACTGGGACAGAAAATCTGGGTGGTAAAAGACAACTTGTTTAGAAATCCATGGATATATCAGGTCAGGCCCCACGAATCTAATCTTAGGAAAAGCCTTTTGATTGGAAGAGTTAACTGTGAAAAGAACCCTGAAAATGTCTTCTTGAAGGCATCCTGCTAATTAAGGAGTTGAAATTCAAGCAACTACAACCTTAGGAAATGTTTTGTGAATGTTGGTGCACATCCTTGTGCATATGCCAGATTTTTTAATGTATAGCTTTCCCATTGCCAGGGATACAAATGTGAAAATGTCTAATAAGTAAGCCTTGAGCCAAGCAGAAAAGAGATAGCCAAAAAAATCTGGCTAACCCAAGCCACTCTTTGATATTTCTCTACAGAAGACATCTATAAAGCACTAAATTTTAGGACCAAGGCTTTTTACTGTTCCTAGTGTTAGCAGGAAGAGCACAGTAAAAAGCTGGGGCCAATAAATCATTATAAAAAATTGTTACTGAGCAGACACAGGAGCCAAATTAAAAATAGGACTATCATCACTTTATTAAGAGTCATGTTTTTAAAAACGCCTGCAGAGCAGTGCTTCTCTTACTTTTGCTCGAAGACCAAATCCTGATTCTGCCCATGGTTATCCCCACACAAGCACACACAAACTCTTGCAGACAGGTTTATTTTAATATGTACACATACCCAGAAAAGCAGAAATTGTATATGCCTTCTCTTGTAATTGCATTCTGTCCAGAAGCTTCAGCAGTCTTCACAGGAATGCGAGTACAGGCTGTGCAGTTACTTCCATGACTGACCACGAACTGGGTCAAATGATGGGTGGCAGCGGTCCAGGGTGAAGGAGTCATGTGTCTGACGTGTGTGCGCATGGCTACGTGACGGGGACATCTCAGGGCACTGTAGATCACATGCTGGGAGGGTGAGAGAGAAAGGAAGGCTGTAGTGCTGGTCTGTGAGATTCCCTGTGGAGATACAGTGCTAACTGGGTAACTAAAGGATTGGCTCCTTTCCAGCTGACAAATGCCAAACACCAGCTGTAGCCTGAAGTAGGAGAGTAACCATGACACTGCTTTGTATGTGCATCATGTTGGCTTGTCCAGGCAATAAAGCATCCAGGTACAAACATGGGACTGTTAGTTTCTGACCTTTAAATTGTACCAAAAACGCTCTGTTCCTGCCCTGTTCTTAGGAAGGGAGTTTTTGAAGGGAAAAGATAACCTTCTGGCCACATGGCACTCTGAGAGAATAGACATTGCAACAGCTGCCTGAATGTGACCCAAAGTGAGGAGGGCATCAGATTATCTAATAGAGAGTTCTGAAGGGAATAAGAGGTAGAATTTGAAGTTGCCTTTCTTCTATGAGAGTGAGATGTCAGTAAGCGACAGTAGAGAAAAAGGCTGAGATTGTATTTGGGATCCAAGGATTTCCTGGACAGATATGAGGGCTAGATGACATTGGTATTTGTTGGGTTTGTTTATTTGATGGCCATCTGACTTGTTTCTTAGAGTAAGAAGTGTCTGTTTTTGTTTAGTCAGTTATTCTATGACACCACCACCACCCTGCCCCAAGAAGGGGAATCAGGAAAAGGAAAGGAGACCTGTGGCTCGAAATAAGAACAGATTTATTAAAATAATAATAAAAATTAATATTAATAGAAATATAAAGTACACAAAGCTATACTCAGCCCAAGTAGTGGCCACGAGCTGTGCACTCTCAGTAGTGAATGCTGGATGTCAAACCCTGTAGGCACCACAGCTCCAGCAAAAGTGGATCAGTCACAGCAAACAGTACAGTAGCCCAGAGTGCAGAATGATGAATGACACTCTCCAGGGATGACAATCATTGAGGAGAAGAGACCGTCCCCAGTAAACTTGCTAATTTATAGTGAGTGTGATGTTTATGGTATGAAATATTTCTGCTGGCTAGCTTGGTCAGCTGTACTGGTTTTCGCTCCTCCTAGTACCTGGCTAACTGAAAATTGCTACAGACTTTGATCACTATGGAGATCTGCATACTGTGGCTGGACATCAACGAAAACAAAGCACCTTCTCAACTTTGTTCTCATCCAATCGGGTACTGTACTCTTCTCAAAAATGCAGCTTTCCTGAATAGGAAATTGATTCTATGATTCTGTCCCAGAGAAACGAGGACAGTGGGTTTTACTGCTGTTTCATATTTGCTGTGTCATTCATTGTCACACTTCCACAAAACTCTAGCCAATGGCAACCATGGTAGAAACTTCCTGTTCTTATGATAGGGCTCATAAGAAGGCACTACTACAAGGCAAGTTAAGATGTAAGACAGGACTTTGGGACCAGAACCCAAAATAGGACAAATGTATAGGATCAAATGATCAATTTTAGATTCCCATTTAGGTAGTGCCTTGACTTGGGAACTCTGCGCATTTCCCATTCACCCTCTGTGAACACTTCAGTTCTCACAAGTGTGATTGAAATCTAGCTGCTCATCTTCACTGCAGATAATTACCCAGGGGATCTTAATCTATAAAGCTTTATCAGAGCATACCTACCACATACCAACAGGATTGGGCTCCTCAAGCAATGTTATTGTTCCTACTTCTTGAAAAACTAAATGAAGTAGTGTTCTCTCATAATTGAGTGGTCAGAGCATCTACTCAGGAAATGTAAAATCCATTTCAGTGCCCTCAGATCAGCATCTCCTATCTGACCATGTCATTCCCTACCAGCTTTTCTCCTCCACCAATTAAAGCTATGCTACTGTACATAAGTGATTTCAGCCTCTGGAGGAATGAGGTTGAGAGACACGGTTATGATACTCCATCTCAGTGGGCATAGCACTGAGCTGAGGGCATGGAGTGCTTTGTTCCTGTTTCCAGGACAATTTCTCTATGTCATCCATTGGTTATTTTAGTTAAAACACAAAATCAAAGCAGGGAGAAGGGACTGGAATCCAGATATACTCTGTTCTGTCTTGAACAATAAGCCAAAGAGTAATTCTTTTGCATGTATTACATGCTTGGTCTCTAGCCTTGTCATTTCTGTGATAGTCCCTTCTCCATTCACTGCAAGGTAAAGGAAAGGTAGATGATGGCCTTGATGGAGACCAAAAATCTCTGAAAAAAACCCTGAATTAATCTAAGAGCTTCCCAATTTGGCTTAGGCAGCTAAGAAAGGGTAGAGCATGTTCTTCTCCCCAACCCTCACACACATTTGGTAGCACCGAAGTCTTCTAGCCTGAACCACAAGCAACTAGTGGAAAAGACTAGGGAAGGAGTTGGACTAGAGAAATTATTGCAGTCGACTTGCCTAGACAAACACAGGAAAATTAAATGGGAGAGACAACTGGTGCTGATAGAGAGGCTGTAGAGAAATCCAGAAATACCAGTACGATAGCAGAATTTTCCCAGAGTTAGCTGTCCCTGAGCAGGTTTGCCAGAAGAGAAACCAGGTGAAAGCTACAGTCCATTGAAAGCTCAAAAAGAGGAAAAGACCCATGACACAATCATCTCAGAAGAGATTCTCCCTACTCAAAAGCCTTTAGAGTTAAAAAACCTAAAGGACAGAAATGAGCTTGAGATGCTGTGACCCAAAGAAATACTATCATTTTACTAACTCTCAGTTTGCTTTATGCCTTCACTGCTATCCTGCTGGACAAGGTGAGGCACAAACCTCCTTGGATTCCCTGAGAAAATACAGCATCACAAGTGTTTCCATCACTTGCATTGGGGAACATATGGTGAGGTGGAAAGATGGAGCACAGCCATCCAGGGGTCCATTTCTGAGGGCTGTACAAGCAGTATCACGTCACTGCCAGAGTGGCACATGCCTCAAGGCAGTCAAGTTTAGGCTCTTTGCCCGCATTCCCTGCCACCAACCTTCCTCCCTTCACAGATCATGAGGGATGAAGAGCCCTGGTTTGCAGAGATGACCTGGAGGGGTAGCCTGGAGATGATATCAAATTGCGTTGCTTCTGCTTTCTCTCACAGCTGTCGTGGCTTGTTCTTCTGTTTGCTTCCAAGCCAACAGCAGCTTCACCTGTTGTCAGTATTCAGGCTCTGAAGCTCTTTAAGCTCTTTGCTGAAAGATGCTCCCCAAGTGCCAGCTCCTGTCATGCCTGAGCCACACCAGTGAAGGTGCAACCCCAATAATAGTATGCAGAAATTATACTAAAGTGATAACTACTTCAATGATTAATCATTGGTCATATGATTCACTTTGATAAGCTATGCTAGAATAGCACTGCTATCTTGATTCAGGTTCAGAAAGGAAGTAAGCTGGCTGCTGAGCATCTCAGGACAAGCAGCTGCCTCTCAGCTGGCCCTGCCTGGGGCTGTATTGGTTTGTCCTGCCTTCTGACCATTTTGGTGATAGCTAGGCAGAAACATTTCCTGAGCTATCATGGAGGTGGACCCTAGGATCTGTAATTTCTAGACTGCAAGGTAACTTGTCGCCCAATGAAACCCGGAGCCCAGCTTACTCTCAGTAGTAATGTGGTAGTTTTGTTTGCTAACAGTCTTTTAAACAACATTACTGAAAGTATTTTTTCTGTACACTATGCTATTAGTGGATACCTCCCACAAAGCCAATAGAGACCGGGTAAATACAATGACTGTGCTAATGACTGATTAATGAAAGTGAGAGCCAAGTTACAATGGCATCAGCTTTTGAGTAACTACCAGCAGAAAATGCAATTGTTGCTTTCTTACATTTTAGTGTATAAGTCCTACTGACTACTGAGATCAGTAGAGAACTGAATCGCATGATCAGCTGGACTACCTGGTCACCTCTTTCCTCCCTAGCTGCAGCAATCCCAAACCTCAAACTTCTCTAAAAACAAGGGAGGATCCTTGAAGGCCAAGGAGTGAATGCTTCCTTCAAGCAGTTAAAATGCCGCAGTGTATTTGTGTATTTAAATATATACGTGTGTGTGTTTTAAAGTGTGTCTATAGTAGAGACAATTATATCAGCACTGTAGCAGGAAGGTAGACGGCCCTTCTTGTTTGAGTACAAGTAGTCCTTTAAGTAATAGCACGGTTGCATAACAGCACGGAAATTTAAAGCTGATCTCTGTTTGCTCTAACAAATGTAAGGCTGGCACCCTGTCAGTTATGACTCAAGTAACACATTATAACACTTCAACCATATTGAACTGTGCGTCACCAGAAGCGTTATTTCGTACTCTATTTTCTTACTTATGGAGAAGAACAAGTAGTAGAATGGATCTTTTTTTTTTTTTTTTTTTTTTTTT